>CATIWM010039820.1:0-17587 GCA_949671775.1 Mallotus repandus | reverse complement strand
TCATCTTTCTAAGAAATCTGAGTTCTAGCCTTTTTCTTAGGGGTTGTTGCTGAATTGTTAATGGGGTTTTCATGTTAATGTGTTGGGGGTTCAAATATAAAAAGGGGTTCTCAAGCTTATTCATGGAGGTTCCATATCATTTGGTATTTCATGGAGGTTCCATATCAATTACTCTTTCTAAAAGAAAGTACACCACATACCTTTTTGCACAGGCAAAAATATTTGATAGCTCTTATACCAACACACCAATGGCGCTAAAATCTCCTCCAAGTTCATAGGATATGACGCCCATTCCTCTAAAAGAATATCGAAGTTTGGTCGGTGCACTTCAGTATCAAACTTACACCCATCCCGACATCGTTCAAGCCATTAATAAAGTATGTCAAAGCCTTTACAACCCAATTGAAGGTGACATGAAAGCTGTTAAATGTATTCTTTGGTACCTTAGGAGAACAATGCACTATGGAATCCAATTCTTAGCTCAAAGTTCCTTCAAGCTGTATGGTTTTTATGATGCGGATTGGGTATGATGCCCAGACACTAGAAGGAGCACCACTGGTTATTGCATCTACCTGGGAGCTAATTGCATTTCTTAGTCTTCGAAGAAACAACCCACAGTCTCACAGTTAAGTTCTGAAGCTGAATACAGGTCAATGGCCACCACCACAACTGAGTTAGTTTGGCTCACCTTCCTTCTTCGAGACATTGGTATACAACTCTATGACACACCCCAATTATTTTGTGACAATAAAAATGCTCTCTATATGACCATAAATCTTGTCTTCCATGCCTGTACCAAACACATCAAGATCGATTATCATTTTATTCGGGAAAAGGTAGCCATTGGTGCCCTGACCACTCGTTACATTCCATCCTCTCTTCGAATTGTAGATGTATTTACAAAGCCTTTACCGAAGCTACCATTTTTTAACTTTCGCACCAAGCTTGAAGTCCACTCTCTCACTACCTCCAGCTTGAAATAGGGTGAAAAGGCACACACTCAAGCAAAGCTTACAATGGTCACTCCTATCTCTAAAAGCATCTAAGATCAAGAAATTTTTTATAATATCTTTAGGAATATCTTCAATCAGATCCCTTCTTTATTCTAGTCCTTAAATATCTCTTTTTTACCGTTTATAATATTTTTAGGAGCATTCCTTTTTTATTTTGATCTCTCGTTATGTATATAAGCACTTGTATCTCTTACACAATTCTTCAAGGAATGAAAATTAGTTTTTATTCTCCAAAACTTTTAATAACAACTGGAAAAACTAAAACAGTAATTTTTAAATTCTCCACCACTACTATTATATCTAATACAAGAAACAAATTCAAATTAGTTACAAAAATTAATCTACAAAAAAGGAAAGAGAGAATCTCAAACCATATGCACAAATATGTACAATAAATCTATTTATACATATAGAGTTGAAAACAAATTTAATTGTTCATCTACAGTGATTGCTTTGCCATTCAATTTCACGCGTAATTGGCAATTATACCACCGCAGAATTCAGCCCGTGTTGCCTTTCTTCACTCCGCCCGCCCCGACCAGAATCCGAGTACCTCTTACAAAAAATGACGTCGTCTTCCGTAATTGACGTTGTTGCCCTTTCTTCCAATTAAAAGTGTCATTGAGCGTGCCTATTTTTGTCAACTTCTCTTCTCCTGACTAATGGCAACCCTAGCATCCTTCAATGATTCCCTTTTCTTGTCCTCTCCGTTGCCCCTCTCAATCTCGCCTCTTCCCTTTCTGCTCATTTTCTCTCCTTTAGATCGCCTCATACATCCCTTTCAAGCTGTAGATTTCCCGTGATTTTATTTGATTTTTGCTCCAATCTCAAACCTGTGAGCTCTCTCTTTTTCGCCTTATATCCACACCATAGTCGCCGCTCCCTATCTACTTTGCTTTCACCTACTAATTGGGATTCAAGACCAAAGACACCAACACCTTCTTCACATGGTTTAAGGTTGTCCAAGCGTGCTAGCAAATCATCAAAGGTTTGTTTGTTTTTTTATTTGTTTTTTTAGCCCTATACATTCATTTTTATTTTTATTTTTATTTTTTTGGTTGAAAGATTGTTGCTTCATTATGTTTATTCATAGTTGTGTTGGTTCTGAGTTGAGATTGAGGTAAAGAAATTGGAGGTTTCGAATTGTGATTTTGTGCTCTGGCATTTTTTGTTGATGGGTTCTGAATTTTTGGTTGTATTGAGTTAAGTTTGGTAGTTCTGGTCTTGGATATGCCCTGTTTCAGTTTTCCAGTTTGTGTGTTCCTGTTGAATGATTTGGTGGTGTTGAATCTTCCTGTGCTTGGCTGCTGAATTTTTTAAGTTTTTATTTGAGCTCAGTTGAATTGAGCTTAATGACTTTAAATTTCATTATGAACTATATTAATATCAGAGCTACTAATTTTTGTGTAGCTATGGTTGTATGCTCCTGTTTGGTCTTCTATTGCTGAAAAAGAGGGGAAAGTAGGCTAAGTAGCATTTTCTTGTTGCTGTTGTTGGTAGTGGGCTCATGTCAACTTGGCCAAAATAAGCAAAGTATTTATATTTTTTATCAATTAAATGAACATTATACTGTTCTTGGCTGTTGCATAATGGAAAATCCCATTTCATAGATTTCAATTATCTTTTCTTACATCTTTTTCTGCTATCAAAAGATGATTAGGATTTGTAAAGAATTTTTTTTCTTTTTCTATTTTTGTATTCTTCTTAAACACTGACAGTTGAAAGGGCTTGGAAATTTCTCGGTTTGTTTCCTTGCTCTTATGGTGCATCCCTAGCGAAATATTTGTTTTTAATGTATTGAATTTCTTGATCTTGTATCAACTTTGTTGTGTTGTTGATTTTATCATCCTGGTTTTGAAATGATTGTGTAGAATAAGTTTTTTGGAATTTTTTTTTTTGCCTGATTATCATTTTCGACAGAAAAATAATTAAGAACTGTAGAATTGGATGGTTAGTTCATGGTCTTCAGCCTAACAATTTGTTAGCAGTTTTGGCAGAGGAAATAATTGATCTGTTTGGGTGATGTCACGTTGCTTCCCACTATTTGAGCTTGTGGGGTTGCTGGTTGTGTCCCTTTCTGAACCATTTTCAATTTTATTAACAGTAAAAGAAAGCTATAGGCTTCATCTTTTCTTATCCTATCTCCTTTGAAGAGAAGAAAAAGCAGCTTGTGTGGTGGCCTAAACTGTTTGGGCTTCTTATTGACTTGCAAGCTTTCTAGGTGTGAAACTTCATCAAATAAGTAAAAGAAAAAAAAAACTGATAAAGCTATATAATGATATATGATTTTCCTTTCTTTGATAGATGGGTTTTGCATCTTTACCCTTTGAGAGGTATGGTTCATCTGTGTCAGACAATAGTTTTCTGATAACCTGTCAAAAGTCACTTGTAATTTTTAAACTTTGCATTATCTGATATGCCCCATATGTTGGATACCAAAAATTGACTTTGTAGTTTGAAACTTCTAGTCTTGATCTTCTTACCTCTTTTATAAAACTTTTCTTTTTGGTGCGATGATATGACCCAGACCCTCAAACTATTCATGCAAACAACTTATTCTGTTACAATGATTATTGCTGCCTGATAAATGTCAAATAATACCGTGAAAGCAAGGAGTTGATTGTTAGCTTTAGTTTCCTTGCATATATGCTGTGATAAGATTGGAACCATTAGAAAATGCATAGGTATATGCTCTATGCTTCCTCAGTTGGTCCAGCACTTACATGGATGTGCTGCCTGTAAATTTTGATGTTATGTAAGTTCTGATAGATGCTGTAGAATTAAAAAAAATCTGAAAAAGTATTGTGGAAATTTAGAGGGGAAAGTTAAGGCAAAGGATACACATAAATAAGATAGATAGATAGATAGACTCATTCGTGCATCTACTCACCGATGGATGCACAAATTCTAGGAGATTTGGCTAAAACAAACCACTCAACTACAGATTCGATTCATTATACTGGCATATTTTTTGTGTGTGTTTATTTGCCTATGGTTTAAATTTAGCTCTACGTGATTCCAGATCAAGTGCTTCATGATTTCATGCTAGCTTGATATTTCTATCCACACCTGTATAAAAATGTTTAGAGTTGGAACTGCCAACTGTGAAGCACTTGATTAAATATGCATCTAGTGGGTTGGTAATATGTGCTTCCCTCCCAGAGAAAATTATGGAACATGGTATCTGATTATCTTTCATGTTTGTTGGATGTCAACATATTTTATTATGAGATGAATGTTTCCTATGATTATTTATAATGCATGGTACATGGTGCTTTCTTTGTCCATGCTGCCACATATCCCAAGCGTACTAAGAGTTTTTTATTTTTAAGTTTTATACCATTTCTATGGCTTTTTGACTTTTTTTTTTCTTTGCAATTTCAGCATACCTGCTCAATTTGCCTGACCAAAATGAAACAAGGAGATGGCCATGCTATATTTACTGCAGAATGCTCACATTCCTTCCACTTCCACTGCATTGCTTCAAATGTGAAACATGGAAACCAAATTTGTCCAGTTTGCCGAGCAAAATGGAAAGAGATACCCCTGCAGGCCCCTAGTTTGGACCCTCCTCCTGGCAGAGCTTCTATCAATGCGGTAGGGTGGCCTCAAAATGATGCTTTGATGACTGTAGTCCGCCGAGTACCTCCACGTCTCCACCGGCTACCTTCTCCTCGTGGAGAACTGAATCGGCGGTCCATTGTGCCCTTACTTCAGGCACCTGAGCCTGGTATATTTGATGATGATGAACCATTGGATCTTCAACCTGCATTTGCTGATAGAATTTCTGGCAATGAAACTCCAGATAACAATTCTGGAAAGACCATAGAGATTAAAACATTCCCAGAAGTTTCAGCAGCATCACGGTCCCATTCATATGATAACTTCACAGTGTTGGTCCATCTCAAAGCAGCTGCTACAGTTACAAGACAAAATCCCAGAAGAAACCAGGCTAGTGTGCCTCAACTGTCTCGAACTCCTCGTGCTTCCGTTGATCTAGTCACAGTTCTTGACATCAGTGGTAGCATGGCAGGTACAAAGCTAGCATTGCTAAAGCGAGCAATGGGCTTTGTAATACAGAACCTAGGCTCGAATGACAGGCTCTCAGTTATTGCTTTCTCTTCCACTGCCCGCCGTGTCTTTCCCCTCCGTCGAATGTCTGATACAGGCCGGCAGCAGGCACTTCAAGCTGTTAATTCTTTGGTTGCACATGGTGGGACTAATATTGCTGAAGGCCTAAGAAAGGGAGCAAAAGTAATGGAAGAGAGAAGGGAAAAGAATCCTGTGGCAAACATCATTCTGTTATCAGATGGGCAAGATACTTATACGGTTAGCAGTTCAAGGGCTGACCAACATCAGCCAAATTACCAGTTGCTCCTCCCTTTGTCTATTCATGGTGGTGACACGGCAGGGTTCCAAATTCCAGTGCATGCTTTTGGCTTTGGTGCAGACCATGATGCTTCATCAATGCATTCCATTTCAGAAGTTTCAGGAGGGACCTTCTCTTTCATTGAGACTGAAGCTGTAATCCAGGATGCATTTGCCCAATGTATTGGGGGGCTTTTAAGTGTCGTGGTGCAGGAGCTGCAGGTGGGAATTGAGTGTGTGCACCCTAGTATCCGCCTAGGCTCATTGAAAGCAGGAAGTTACCCAAGTCGTGTCATGGATGATGCATGCTCAGGACTTATTGATGTCGGAGATTTGTATGCAGATGAAGAGAGGGATTTTCTGGTTTCAGTCAATGTACCAGCAGAGTCTTCTGGAAATCAAACATCACTCCTAAAGGTGAGATGTGTTTACAAGGATCCTTTGACTAAGGAAATGGCAACATTAGAAAGTGAAGAAGTTGTGCTAAAGAGACCTGAAATATGTAGAGAAGCAGCAGTATCAATTGAAGTGGACAGGCAACGTAACAGACTTCAAGCAGCTGAGTCAATGTCACAAGCAAGAACTGCAGCTGAACAGGGCGATCTTGCTGGTGCAGCTTCGATTCTTGAAAATTGTAGAAGGGTATTATCAGAAACCATATCAGCTAAATCCCATGACAGATTATGCATAGCATTAGATGCTGAGCTCAAAGAGATGCAAGAAAGGATGGCAAGTAGGCATGTATATGAAGCATCTGGGAGAGCTTACATTCTTTCAGGTCTAAGCTCACACTCATGGCAAAGAGCAACAGCAAGAGGAGATTCAACTGATGGTTCAAGTCTTGTGCAGGCTTACCAAACCCCATCAATGACTGAGATGCTTACTCGATCTCAGGCTATGTTACTGGGTAGCCCATCAGCTCAGAGGCTTGTCCAACCTTTATGGTCATTTGGATCACAACCAAATCCAAGGTGACTTTCTAGGATCTGGACATTATCTAGCTTTCTCAAGCGCCTATTTTTTTTTCCCTTTTCGTTTTCAAATATTATTTGGGGTAAACAGGATAAATCAGAAAGATAAGAAATGGGGGTTTCTTTGCTGTGATTTTGATCATCTCACGTGTAAATGAATAAAATTTGGGAAAAAGGGGGGGGGGGAGGAACACTAGGTAGAGTTAAGACATTTTTGTTCACTTTCTATTTGTGTTGTTGGGGATAATGTACATATGAAGAAATGGTATTTTTCTCTAGGAGAAAACTGGGTATAAGTTTTGTAATTGTGGAGATGGTTGGGTTTTTTGTTTTGGCCTAATATAATTTACCTGCTCTCAATTCTTTACAGAGTTGTTCTATTTCCTTTTCTTTTGCAAAATCAACTCTAGAGTTGCTTCAGATCTTTTTTTTTTTCAAAAAATTACTTTCAAATTTTCATATTCATTTAATGTTTCCTCCCCAAATTTATGTATGTTTTTTTACTTTAATCCTTATCATATTGTAGTTGAATTATGCACCCCCACTTTCAATCCTAGTTCTGCCCTTGACTGTTAGGTTTTTGGATCTGCATTTGATCAAGAAAAAAGAATGTACATACATCTCTATGTCATCCATGTTTAACTAACATTTAGGTAGCTATTTTAATAAAAAGAGGAAAATGAAGACAAGAATCAGGTTGACTGCTTGCATTGTACGAAAAGAATCAGCTTAGCTCTTGATGTATTAGGTATGGAATCGAAGTGAGTCAAGATACTCCTACACTTACAAAACGAGGACTTGTGAGAAGGCCTTTCTCAGAGTTCTTCAAAAGTGAGAACAAAGAAAAAGAGAAGAGTAATTAATTTAAAGGTAATCTTAATTTTATTTTTATAAATACACACAAGTATGATATCTTTCCCCATTTTTTAATTTGTTGAACCCACTAGTCTTAACCAAAGAGCAACACAACCAAGAACCTATGGCACAAGTGTCATGATAAGAACGCACTAAACTCGTAATGTATTTGTCACTCAAATTGACAAGTGGAGCATTAGATAAAGTTGATAACTTTAAAAATACACTTAACGACTAAAACACCCATCAAGTTTACCTTTTAGTCTTTTTTTTTTTTTTTTTTTATAACGGGTTGAAATGATTTAATTTTCTCTTGTAACAGAAAAAGTAAGAGAGGTAAAAATTTAAACCTTACTCTTTACATTTAAAAATTCACACGTTTTACTATTTGAATTACTTATTTAAATTTTTACTTTTTAGTCTTTATTGCTTCAAAATTGGTAAATTTAATTTCTGAGATTTGCACTTGAAGATTATTAAATGTTTAACTACACTTTAATCACTACAGTATCAAATTTTAATAATTTTTTTTTACATTGTAAAACATTTTAATGTAAAAAAAAATGTACTTTGGCACCCAAATTTTAGCCTTTCATCATCAATAGTGGAAGGATTAAAAGTTCTTATTTTTTGGGACATATTGGTGCCAAAAATTACAACCTTCTTAATCTTTTGTAAATTTATATCAAACTTTAAAACTTAACAAATTTAATCCAATTTGACAAATTATACACAATTTTAGCACAGTTACAATTTGATCAATATATAACATATAAGGTGAATTAGCTAATCTTTATTTTTATGAATTTCACATGCACATCATTTAAATACTAATTATGATAGTTAGTTAGACTTCAATCCAATAATTTAAGAAAATATAAAAATGGGGGTAAAAAAATTATTTAATTTGTAAAGACTATATTCATTTTTTTTTTTACCTATTTTAAGTCTTTATATGAATGTGAGACAATAATAATAGATGTTAGCTAATTCACCTCAAACATCACATATGTCTTTTATTTATTAATTCATGATCAAATCACAATTGTGTTAAAATTACAAATAACACAGTGAAATTGTAAATAATATGTCAAATTGGGTTGGTTTTGTCAAGTTTTAAAATTTGGTATAAATATGCAAAAGGTCAAAAAGGTATTGTTTTTTTTGGTACCAATAGGGCTTTTTTTGATCAGTGATTAAAAGTTCTTATTTGAAATTTATAAGGACAAAATTATACATTAAGATAAACCTCAGGGGTCTGTTAGTAGTTAAACCTAGAAGAAATGTAATAGGTATGAATGGTAGATGAAAAAAATCATAGATAAGGAAAGGATGTTGGACCGAATGACCATATATAATTACTAACTTATATAGTCTTTCCCTGCTATGATCTTGAACCTCGCAAGCCTAGCAATTTACAACAGTAAACATTTTGGCTTCCTAAAAGGATGGATGTCTCTCCGCCACCAGAAGCACTTCCCCCACACCCGCCCCGGCGGCCAACGGAAGATCCATCAAGTCAACCTAGTGGCTTCATGTCATGGTAATATACATTCAATTTCTCATGAACTTATGGTATGCATAATTCAGAAACATATCAGTAAATGTTTTCTTCTGTTGGGTTCTAACGTGTTTTGTTTTTGACATCAAAGCTTGTGGTTTCTCTGCTTCTGTGGTCTATTCACAAGCTGCTGTCCAGTAATTTTCCCGCGAGCACCACCACCTGCTCTATGATGACTCAACTGGGTGCATATGCGCCATGCAATTGGTGTTCTTTCTTGCCTTTACATCCATCCTCTCATTTTCTCTGAAATAATGCAGAAAAACTTGTAAAGATGAACAACATTTTGACTACAATGCTGATTTTTGCTTCCTCTAAGCTAAATTTAGTATTCCATATATGTAGATGCATGTGCAATGGATTTGGCATGCACACTGCAAATTGGAAGGCAAATGGCCTTCTTTATGTAGTTGTCTTCTGACTCAACATAACAAAGAAATAACTAATGAAATCAATAATTCAACATTTGTAGCCAAAAATGGACTGTTGAATTTCTTATATTCAGTTGATGATCCACCTAGCAGTGCAAGGGGTGCTGATATGCTCGTAAACCTAAAAACAACATCACTGCTTCAAATGTTATGGGAGAAGAGAACAACAGAAAGAAGGGATCTTCTCCCTCAATATGCAATACACTGACAAAAGAACAAGCTCCGAGAATAGCCTCATTTGCCTTCATTTGGCTTGGGAATTCTTTTGTACTCATAATTGTTTATGTCCACTTTCTGTTGCAAAGCCTGTATGACACCGAAATTCAACAAGTTATAATGCTCTTATGTACAACATTTTTGAGCTAGGGTAACTAGGCCACAATACCTTTAACTCCTCTTCCAATGAGATCTTTTTGGGCTTGTAAGCTTCTATAGGTCCTGTTCTGGATAGTGCTTTTCTTGTTTCAATAATCTCCCATTCTTGATCATCTTTCACTTTTGCAATATCCTTGCTGAACAACAACATCCAATCTCATTTTAGAAGAGAGGAAAGCAAAAGCAAGAAGATGACAGTGACTAATGAAGCTTTTGTATTCTTTAAGGTAAGAGTTTAAAACAGGCAACATAATAGTTATACCATTAAACAACTCCTAGGATGTATCCCAGAAACATATTATGGATTTTGTGCACAACAGGCATATTAATTGCTTGCTGCAAGAGTATAAACTGTTATGAAAATGATTGTTGTTTTATAAGCATACTATCTGATCTATATATGTCTAAATCAGCAGACGACTCCTTAACGAATGAATATTACACCAATTAAACTGCTTCAACATTGTCTTAGTGTCTCAATACATCATATTTGAATGATGCAGCTGATGAATCTCAATCCACATCGCCAACTAATTTCATTTAGGAATTTTCCCTTCTGAGGCCCACAACCAGAGCTAAACAAAGGCATCTTTCACATGGTTTCATTTTGGTTAATTCAAAACTAGTTTGTAATTTTGGTGTTAGCTGCTGTCATTGCCAAGTAAAATAGAGCTCTTTTGATGATTTGGCTCAAAACATAGTCTCTAAGTTTTGAATCTTAAGAGTAATTATCATAGTCTCTAAGTTTTGAATCTTAAGAGCAATTCAATTTAACCTTCGGTTAATTACTAATAATTTTCCTATTCCGCAGACCTGGTTTAGTTCTAAAATCCAATATTCTCAGTATATAACTATGCAGACAAAGACAAGGTTTCTTCTTCGACTATTAGTATGACTTATTGAATACTTAGAAAAATATATTATGGACACATGCTGCCACATGGCACCAGGACATTTAAAAGATGCTCCTGCTGTTACACAGCAAAATCATCCTTAGCAGGAAAAAGTTTCCTATTGACTGCACAGAAGATATATGAGTTTCCTACTGGCATTAAGTGATTTAGTTTATCCTCTAATATAGAATAATCCCCACACGGTAGCAACAGAAAAATAAGCATTTTAGATTTCAGTCATCCCTTTTCCTATTATTCGCACACTTATTCTCCATCTTTTGTCCGCAGAAAGCTGCCAACCTGACTCATTCATTTATGATAGAAGTCAAGCCAAGTTTGCGTCATTGTTAACTAGTATGTACCCGTATTAAAATCAATTCAATCTAGAAACCAACCACAGTCAGTTGTATATTTACCAAAGACTTCATATTTTTTAGGCTTGATCGAGCCTTAAAATTGTAACATGAATCCATAATGATAACTGAATGATAGAATCTCTGGATGGTCTTCTCTCTCCTAGTAATTTCTCAGCTCTATAACAATAATAACAGAATAATCAAGACATAGAAGTGCTTGCAACATTAAAAGCATATGTAGGACTGGTGTAAGTATGATTACAACTCCGCTTGGTGAAGACCTTAAGCTGCATAAAATAATAATATTATTATTATTATTATCATTCCTCGGTTCATGCATCTTTATATTTATATTGGACCAATTTTAGCAAATGCTATGTTCAATACTACCTCCTACTACACTCACAGCCACAATTTCCCCTTGTTGTATCTACAATCAAACACCAAGCTCACTTACCTTCCTTCTGATTGAGTGCTAGGAAATGCAAGTTACTGGTAAATGGTTGAACTACAGATTAAATAATAGTTGAAAGACAAATTAAATCCCATCTTGAATCAGTTGTCACACTAATGATCATTCCTTACAGGGCAGGCCACACTAGCACCATTCTTAAGTCTTCATCAATTAAATCATTGTTCTGCCTGAAAACTGAAACCTAATAGTTCCTATTTCCACTGGAAAGCAGGTGTGGTTGAAAGTTAATTACATGAAACTTACTAGAATTTTATAAGACCAGTGCATGATCTAACTATCTGGATCAACAACTAAATATCTTACATCTCACTAACCTGATAAACCAACTACTACTTTAGATCATCACATTCCTAACTAAACTTCAATCCAAGCCTACAAAATTCAGTCAATAAACTTTCCAGAGGCAACATAAAATTTACATTGGGGAATTTGATGAAAATGAGAAGGCGAAATTTCACAATCCTTTAGAACTTGAAGCAATTGACTAATGCATAACATGTGGGCGTGGCAGAAACATAAAAAGGGCTTTCAATGGAGCATATCGGGTATCTCCAACACCAGTATGAGTAGCATTGACCTCCAACAATCAATCGAGATTTGCATGTCATAATTTCATATTACTTTCAGAATACTAAAGTGTAACTTGATGAAAATGGCACACTTGGATGACCTACTTTCCTACTAAGATAGTTACATATTAGATCAATAATAATTGTATAGCAATAATAACTAGCAACTACCGAAAAAGGTCATCTTTTAATCAACACAATTATATATGACCAATATCAAATAAAAGTGAAATTTATCATTCATCAAAACTTCTTTTGTGTATTGTGTACACACCCTATCCGTAGATGCACACACATGCACGTACACAAACATACTCCAAAAGTAAAGAACTCAATGAAATGTAACTTATGATCATTTTCTACAAGTCAACCAAGTTGCAGTCTTAAAATAGCATTGCATTTGGACTTAATAGCCAAATGAAATGACAATGTAAAGCTTCATATTACTTTGCAAGTTATATTTCTATCTAAGAAAATTAATGATGCATTGATGCTATTATATGACTCAAAAATTTGTGAACTTTTAAAATCCAAAATCACTAACCTGCCTTGCAAGAGATGTCCAAGGCCTACTGCACCAAACACAGTGAGTGAAATCATTGGAATTCCATATCGCACAAACGGATGCCTCCTTCCCCATCTTTTAAATGATGAAACTGAACTCTGAATCCTTTCAGTAGCAGTAGCACTAGCAGCTTCCTTATGATTTTGAGGATGACCCATTTTAGTAGTATTTATAGTTGTCATATTCCTAAACCATAAAAACTGAATTTTTACCCAAAAATAGTAATAACTCCTTCACAATCAATTTAAACCCAAAATGCAAAGAATCAATAAAAAAAAAAAACTTTCAACACACAGATTTCCAGAGCAATATATATTTATATAAACATTCATAAAAACCCAAATAAAAGGGGGGTTTTAGTGCTATTGTGGACCATAAAAAACCCACAATATAAGTAGCATGGAAACAAAAACGTGAAAACAAATACAGCAAAATGACACTTTAAAACTATGGGAATGGAAATGTGTAAATATTGGAAATATAGAGGTATGTATGAAAACAATAAAAATATAAGAATACATTTATAATTATGAATTTTTATATAAATGGTAAAAAATTATTCAATCAAATATTCAACTATTCGAATCATAAACCATTCCTTTTAGTTTCTTTTCCTTCTTATTTAGGAAAATCTACTTAGAAACATGTTTCCTGATTTTTCAAATTTCTAATGGCCCTGAAATAGGAGTGTCCGAAATGGAAACATATCTGACATGGGGACATGCCTGTTGGTTGAAGTTTCCCTGTATCCTAGCACACAATTTTAATTCTTTTATTTTCTTTTAGTTTCTTAATGTTCCTGAAACTATGAATGCTGTAAAAGCTATCATAATTCAAAGGTATAAGAAATCCAAAAACTCGAGTAATAAAATTGACGATGAAGGAATGGTCCGTAAAAAGAGTAATACGAAAGCCAGACCTGACAAAAGGCATGAACTCCAATATCAGTCCTGCTTGCACCAACTACAAGGAAGTCCTTCTTCCTAAATAAAGGTTTTTTTTCCCCCACAAAAGCACTGAATGGTTGGAGAGGACTGCTTAAATTGCCAACCTGAAATTACAGAAGTATAGTAAGATTGAGGATGGTGAAGGGACATTTAAAGGTTGAGTACACATAAAAAAAATATCAACTTTGCATACACCAACAACAATCAATATCAGGTAGTATGAGCTACAGAGCATAGGTACCAATCGGGGATATTAAATAGGCCAAAGGAAGAAATTGGACCCTCAATTTTATGCAAAGTCTGAATTGGACAATTATTTTCTATTTTTTCCCCAGTGGAACTTTACTGTCCATTTCAGCCCAAATAAGACCTTAGGCAAACGGAAGCATAAACAGACGTTAAATTTGGCTGATCTGGACGTGTGGGTCCGACTCTTCTTGTCTGATTCATCAAACACGGCTTCTCTCTCCTCCCTGTTCTCCTACAGTAAAATCCCCAAATCAAGAAAACACTTAACCCTAATTTGATTCTTTTCAAATCTCTATATCAAAGTGAATTAATTTCTTTTATATTCTGGAAGATGCATGATCCAACACCTCATATATCTCAACCAAATCAATTTGTTTCAAAAATGCATCGAGAGAAAGGTAAAAGAAATAAGCAGAACAGAATTCAAAGGGTAGAATAGAATGGCTTCCATCAAGAAATTAAAGAAAGAAGCAGAGAAACGGAAATCATCAACAAAAACAACAATCAAGAGAACACCCTCAAAATCACCCAACAATTACAAGCATAAAGAGAACCAGTCTCAGTCTCAAGCATCTCACCTTAATGCTCCGATTCAATGGACGAAGTACAAGAATTAATCACCAAGAAACAACTACAGAACAAAAACGAATCCAAGAGTTGCAGCGGCAGGAGCAAAAGTTTTAAAACATAGAAGACCCAGACGAGAAAACCACATGCGGATGATGATATTGAAGAAGGTTTTTTTTTTTTTTTTGGGTTGTTGATTTTACTGCTTTTTAAGGAAATAAATTGTTTAATTTGTTAATGGGTGAGAGTTATTTTTGAATAGCAATTTAAGTGTATGGTTGTTTTGTTGATTGGTTGCAATAATAGATCTGTTGGGGGTTTGATTTTGGAGGATTGTCGGGTCATGCTTAATGAGCTCAGCAATGCTCACTTAGTGTTTGTCAAAAGGTCTGTGAACCAAATTGCCCATTCTTTGGCAAGGCATCTGTTTCTTCTATTGGCCTTACTGAGTGGCACGGTATGCCACCGAGCCTTATTGTGGATTTGCTTGTCTCAGATTTGGTTTCTTGGATGAAAAAAAAAAAAAAGATAAGCATATGAATGTTTCATAGGACAAAAAGTCGGAAGCTAACTTGCCACATGCAGATGATGTTTTTGTTTATTACAGTTTTCTGTAAAAAATAAGGATCATGGCTTATTTGGTGGGTAATGTGCAAACTTTGTATGGTTCTACGGCAACAAGTGTTTTTTTTTTTGTTCTTTTTCTTTACGTGGCACATCCCCGGGCCCTGGATGTATCACACCTAATCCATAGTCTATACATAACACATACATAGATATTTACACTGCCATATTTATCCATTGATATATATCGACATACTAATATATATATATCTTCTTAATTCTTAGATATAGGTTTTTCGGTAGTCTATAGTACTAGTGTACTGGAATTCACCCTCAGGGTCCTTCTTCACCTATTTTTGGTCAGATGTTCAACTACTGCTGATTGAAGAATATGCTTGAAGAACCCTTCATCCAGATTTAGGTATAGCACCTACCATTGCTAGCTAGGCTAGTTCCCTACCTTGACATCCATGGTTGTACTCTTTAATCTCTTATATGATCTGGTACTGTTTCACAATTCATGGATCCCATGATGTACTGTGATGACTTCGGGCTTGACTGAATGAAATGATCTTGTTTGTTAAAAAAAAATATTTTAACCCTTCTTTAATGAAAGAATTATCAAAGAGAGAGAGGTGGAAGTATAAATTCTAGTGAATCAGACAAGAAGAGTGGGACACGCACACGTCCACATCAGCAAAAATAACGTCTGTTTATGCTTCTGTTTGCCCAAGGTCTTATTTGGACTGAAATGAATACATAAAGTTCCACTTGAAAAACAAAATGAAGGTCCAATTCAGATTTTAACCTAAAATTGAGGGTCCAATTTGTACCTTTAACCTATTAAATAAACCAAAAAAAAAATTCCCAGATGAGACAACATATACTTTTATCACCACCCCACCGCCACCGCCACAATAACACCACCATCAATAACAACTAATGGAACACAATTGAGGAGATTTTACAGTTGATGAATTGAGTAATAACAAGAACAGAGAAAAGGGTATATAGATTTATGGATTAGCAATCAAAATCAGTAATATTTATTTTCTAACTGTTGAAATGGGGAGAAACAAAAAGAAACACAGACGGAGAGAGTACCTCAGATTAGGCGTGCAGTTTCGGTCCTTCCATACGCCATTGATGGCAGGGGATGGGACAAAGAAAACTTGATTAATTCATTTAATACGGTGTCGTTTGGCTCATCCCCTTTTATTTGTTTATTTCTTTATTATTGTTTTTGAGAAAATAAGTGAATGAATAGTTTTTTTTGAAGGAATAGTGAATGAATAGTTATTTTTGTTGTAAAATTGGTGAATTTTATCTGATTTGGTGATGTAATTACTGTATAGTATTTTAGTTGTTATTTTTTAAAAATTTGTTATACTTTATCTTGAATAATTATAATTTAGATACATTTTTATATTTTTCAAATTATTTAATTGAACTCTAAATTGTTTATATGCTATTCAAGCGTAAGGAAAACATAAACAAATTACTAATTTGAAATAATAAAAGTCATGATTATAAATTCAAAGGTAATGATGTATTTAAATCCTAAATGAAAAATAATAAGTTAATTTAAACAAAAAGTTCATGTAGTAGTTAAATCAAGTGTGATAAATATTAAAAAGAAATAAACTAACATGATAAATCATATTGATATTGATATGATATCGAGGATCAATTTTTTCTAAAAATATGAAGCTTTTATGAGATATATTTTAGACATATAATGATACATGTACCTACTGTCGATATGAACAGTACCATTGATGGTAACTATAATTACTTCCTTATTTTTTTATAGTTTTTAGAATTTTAATATTAAAAAAATTTAGAATCTAAAATTTAAATTGCACACAGATAAACTCGTTATTCAAAGATTTAAACACCCGCCGAAGTCTGAAAATTTTTTTAATAACCAAATGAAAAAAAATTTGAATAAAAGGCCATTTTGATAATTTTTTTTGCTAGCTAGCGATGCACTGTAGTATCGCTGCCCGCAACATAAATCTTAATCCATTTTAAAATAATATTTAATGTCGCGATTGCAGGTCGCAACATTTGAAATATTACTTCTTGTTTTTTTTAATTACATTAAAAATAAAATTTTAATTATAAAAAATTATTTATAGAAAAAATCATAGTTTTGATCCCTTAACTATTCAATTTTTTTATTGAGTCCCTATATTTCAATATGACTACTTTGAGTCCCTATACTTTTATTTATTTTTTTATTGAATCCTTATACTTTTATTTTTTTTATACATTGAATCCTCTGTCAAAATTTCAGTTCCTATATTTTAACATTATATCTAATTAAGTCCTTATAAAATATATAATTGACTCCCTATATTTTTTTAATTGTTCTAAATAAATCCTTAAAAGTTTCATTTTTAGCCAATTAAATTCTCATTTTTGACTTTTTTTTTATCTTAGTTATTAAAATCTTAAAATGCATATTCTTTCATTACTTGTTTTCTCATATAGTTAAAATATGGGTCATTTATTTCTAATAAATTTCCATTAATAAAAAATAAATTATACTACTTAAATCCTTACAATTTTTATTTTAAGTCAATTAAATCCTTATTTTCAAATTTTTTATGTTAATTGATAAAATCCTAAAATGCACATTCTCTTAATCCTAAAATATTGATTATCAATTTCTAATAATTTTCTATTGATAAAAATGTGTATGATTTTTAAAAAGATGTATAATACAAATTTAATTTAAATATATAAATGACAAACATGTTTATATTTTTTATTCAAAAATATTTTAGCTAGTTATTAGTTTTTTTATAGAAAATTAATAAATT
>CATIWM010039802.1:0-33338 GCA_949671775.1 Mallotus repandus | reverse complement strand
ATAAAAAAATAGTAAAGAATAAGAGAAGAAGAAAGAATAACATAAAATTGAAAAGAAAAAATAGTAAAAAAATAGCAAATAACGTAAAATTAAAAAAAAAGATGTGTGATAAAAAAAAACCGTAATTTTAAAAATATTTTGCAAAAAATCGTGTACAATGTAATTTTCCCTTGCCCATTTGTGTGAGACGCATAGGCATAGCATACTTAAGAGACAATAAAAAACACAAAAAAATTCTAGAATTACAAGGATCAAGAGAGATCAACAATAACAGATTAAGAATGGGATTGAAATCTCAGCTTCAAAATAGAATTTTTATTTCTTTCTTGTTTGTATTCTAACTTCACGGATTATATTGTATTTTATTTTGTTGCTTTGATTCCTAGTAATATGTTTAGCTAAATTTCTTATAGAGTTTGTATTATGTGATTGGATGATTTTATTTGATTATTAGTAATGTAGTTCATGGTTGATTTTATAACATTGTTTTTATTTACTTGTTATCAATTTAGAGCTTGTTTGATATATGCTTATGGGTGAATTATTACCACTTAAAGATGAGTAATTAATTATCTTAATTTTTTATCAATTTAAAGCAATTCGACTTGTCCCTATGAGTAGATCAAGTGGTAAAAATATGAACATCCGGTTGAGTAAAGTAGAGTTTGAATTTTTCTCATCCCTTTCTCCTCTTATTGGGAATTAACGATTTGTACAAATTGTTAATAATAAAACAATTATACTTACGCTACTACGCCCCCAAGCCCTTGAGCTAGTGGCAAAAGTGTTGAGGGTGGTGATCGAAGGTCGGAGGTTCAATTTTCCCTCTCCCTCTAACCTCCCACAAATCTCCTTGGTAAAAATTATAATTGTTATTTTAATACTTATTTAATTAGAATCATTGATGTATATTATATGTATTGCTATATAAAAATAATTAATAATTATAATTAAATAAAAATTAATCTGACGAATCTAATTTTATTTACATTAATACAAACGTTTGTATCATAATAACAACTAAAATTTATGGCAATTATGATTATTTTCCATTCAAAGGGCTTGAAAATTATGATTATTTTCCATTCAAAAGGCTTGAAATTTTCCAACTCTATAATGAGACGCAAAGAACCAATTTTTTTTTTTACATCAAATAAAAGAAAGTCCTATGACTTTCATATAGAAATAGCTAATAACTCGTTTTATCATGGGCATGATATAAATTTATTTACAAAAAAGACAAGCAAAAGATTAAAAAAATATCATCTTCAATTTTTTTTTATAAAAAAATATCATCACAAATTTCAAATTAGGAATAAAGATCAATTTGCCCTTTAAACTTTTCACTCAACATCAAATTAGTCATTTTGCACCTTTTTTTGATCAATTTAGTGCTGAACTTTGCAATAAAGGTCAAATTAAGCCCTCAGTATTACAGTTTGCTCCTTATTTTTTGACAAATTAACAAAATACCAATCGACATTTACAAGTGCCTCCATAATGTTTTAAATTATTAGCAAATTAGTCCTTATAGTACCAAAAAATAATATTAATTAGAAATTTTAATTTTTAAAATATATTTTAAATACAATTTATTTATGGCTTGTAAATTTAAAAATGTCATAATATATTATATTAATTTATCAGTTTAATTATTCACCAAAAAAGTAGTTTTGAAATATTAAATTTGTATTTACAAAATATTAAATATATCATTTATTTATAAATAAATTTTGTTTTTTAAAATTATACATGATATCTCAAATTCATCTATAGTTTGGAAATATAAAGACACACACACATACTAACCCTTTTAATTTTTAATATTACAGCAATAAAAATGTAATATTGAAAATTGTAAAAATTAATAATATATTAATATACTTATTAAATTGTGAATCTATATTTTCAAAGTATAGATAAATTTTAGTGTCAAATATAATTTCAAAAAAAAAATTATAAATAAATAAAATTTCACTTTTCAAAGAGATTGAAACTATTGGTGAATACCTAAATTGATATTCTATTATATTATTAAATTTTAACTTGAAATTATAAAAATAATTAAAATATAATTTTAAAAATTAAAATTTTTAATTGAAATATTTTTTGCTAAAATAAGGACTAATTTGTTAACTATTCAAAAAAGGTATTTGTAAATTTGTAGGGATCTTTTGTTAATCTATCAAAAAATAAGGAGCAACTTGTAATATTGAGGGACTAATTTAACCTTTAGTTCAAAGTTCAATGTTAAATTGATCCAAAAAGGTGTAAAGAGGCTAATTTGATTCTGAATAAAAAATTTAGGGGCCAAATTGACATTTATTCCTTCAAATTAGGTGGATAAAAGTCTATCAACTTCCAAAAACGGATTAAGTGAGTTCTGGAGAAATCAGTTTAGTAAACTAAACTAAACTGTATTGATAAATGAGTCTCATAGCTGTTATGATGTCAATTTCTTGTTAGCATTTAATATTTTTTTTTATCGAGTCTTTTCCCATAGGACTCATGATTTTCTTTTTTTTTTTTGAAGTAAGAGAGTTTTGTCTGTCCAATTTGAAAATTAAGGTGATATATTTTTTTTCTTTGATAAAATATTTAAGGGTCTTTTTCTTGTATCATTCGAGTATAAGGTATAAATTAAACCCTCAACTTTACCCTAAAATTTATATTTGACCTTAATATTTTTTTGGTTTCAATTGGACCTTGATAAAAAAATTGAATCATATTGGACTCTCCTTTAAAGAATTGTTGCAATTAAATCCTAAAAATTAAAAAAAAAATCAACTTTAACATTAATTAATGAAAATCAGTTTAAATAACAATGAGGATTGTTGAAATTACTTTTAAAATATACATTTATGAAGTTTTTTTCAAATTTATAAAATTTTTAAGTTTATAAAAACCATTTTCAATATTTTTTTGAAAATTTAGAAAAAAAGATAAAATTAATTTTTATATATCTATTTTTTTAAATTTAGAATCAAGCCATATACATTTAATAAAAAATAGTAAAAAATTTTCATACACTCAATAATTTGTTAAATTTTTTTATAAATTTAAAATTTTTTAAAAAATTATTATGTGTATATAAAACTTTTAATTCTTTTTTCTTAATTGTATATTACTTTATTCAAAAATTTTTAAATTACAAAAAAATATTTAATAACTTTTTAAAATTTTTTTAAAAAAAATATATTTCTACAAACTTAAGTTTTTTAAAAAATTTTAAAACTTCATAAATATTTATTTTAAAAGTAATTGCGGTAATTTATATTGTTATTCCAGCTAAATTTTATCCATTAGCATTAAAGTTAAAATTTTCTTTGATTTTTAGCACTTAATTGCAATAATTCTTTAGAAAAGTGTTCAATATAGTCCAATTTTCAAAGATTAAGGTCCAATTGGGACAAAAAACAACATTTAAGGTCAAATATGAACCTTAGGGTAAAGTTGAGTGTCCAATTTGTACCTTATCCCTATCTTTTGCCAAAAAGAAAAAAAAAAGTTGTTAATTTACTAAGAAAGTACAAAAAAGAATTAAAAAAAAAGAAAATGCAACTTCATTAAATGTTTAAGTTTAAATTAAAAATAAAAAGTAAAGTAAAATCAATTAGTAAATGAACAGTGTATGCTTTACAAACTGTTAAGATGAAAAGTTCACAATGTTTAATTTGGTTATAAAATTTTATTAAATATTTTTGTTGGGTTCGTCATCTGTTTAGATCTTGTAAGCAAGTTGAAAACAGATGAGAGAGATTATGGACAATTTCATACATAACCCTCTCCATCCCCTGAAGAACTTGTTTCCAATTCAAATTTCGGCACCATCAATGAAGTACCAACAGAAGGCCTCAGAATTTCCCCAACATACAGGGATCAAAAAGCTAAAATCAAACATAAAATCTAAGGATTCAGGAAAATGCCATCTTTAGTTCTTTCCATCAAGAATCTTCTACATACCATCAATTGAAGTGATCCATCTTCAAAATTTGGATTGTAGGTGAAAAATGAAACTACACAAACAATAGTAGCCACCCAGAAATTATGACATGTTCTCCACAGGACAAAAATTGTTCCAAACAGTCCTTTGCCTCCCTGCATCTTTACCTAAGCCTCTTTTATGATTTTTTTTTCTTGCGTGCCGCTATTTTTTTTTCACTCACTCCACCCGTTTAGGATCAAGCTCAAAGGGGGCATGGTGGAACATCAAGGGTTGTTCCAGCTTGGATCATCCCCCACCCAATAAGACGCCAATGCTTCTCAACTCGTCTGCTAAGCGCAATCTTCTCATTCTTGCTAGTGCACACAGGAGATGTAAGCTGCAGCTTTGCCAAATCATTTTTCACAGCAATAACTCGAGCCCCAGTTGACATGGACCCTATGTTCAACATAAGAATTTCTCCCTTGGCCAGCTTTGAGACCTTTCCTTGCTTTTCTGAGCCCTTTGTCCTAACACCAATAAGTCGTCGAAGAAGAAAGAAATTCACCTTGCATTATATGAGAAGTAGGTATAAGAATTAGGGGAATGTTATGGTCTTCTAACTTGCTCTAATACATCTCCAGTGCCTTTTAAAAAAGTTGCGGAATCCAAAATCAGGAATTTATTGACATTAAAAATGAACAAAAGAAATGAAGTCCAAATAAGCCTCTGAAATATTGGACAATGACAAAGTCATAGGACAAAGTCATAAAGCATGCATGCATGCACAGCATTTATGTCCATCCACCCATGCATGCAATAGGGACAGATACTCTTGCATGGAACAATATGCATTACTTGTTTAACATGCCTAAATTACTAAAGCATAAATATTTGAAGAAGTTGAATTCAATAATCTACTAGCACATTGTTGCTGGTTCAGCTCCTTACCTCAAGCTCAACAAAAATTTCAGGGAGTGATCCAACATCTCCAAGAACCTGACCAACCAAACGATCAGCACGTGTCAAAGTAGGGTCCATGGTCGTGCCAACGCCAATAAGACCTCCTGGCACTGCAAACTGTAGCTCATTCTGTTCAGCATACAATGAAACTATTCTAGTATATATCGGTGTGCACTTGATATTTCCAGACTCATCTTTGACAACAATCCCAGGACGAACTTCAATAAACTGATTGACTTTCAAAACACCCTGCATGAGACACATTGTTAATATAATCATTCATGCATCAATAATGAAATCAGAAGACTGCAGTATATAAATCTATATTGTGTCAATCTTTGCATACAAGGATTGGGAGACATGGATAATTGCTTTATTTCTGAAACAACATACTTTAGAGCTTGATCCGCACTAATCAGAATATTCATCTCTGTTGTATGAGATGTCAAATGTAGTCTGCAGGGAGTAGTACATGTGGTCTGCATCAAGTCTAGAAAGTTTTTCAACTTTGAACCAAATGCAGCCTTTTAAACTTTAAGTCAATGTTAGTTGTACTAGCCTGGCACTGACTGCTATAAAGAGCCTAAAATTGCTCCTATGCCTTTGGAATTTGAATCAAGGAAATCAGTCTTATGTGCATTTCCTGGTGTGCTCCAGATTTGTCATTGAACTAGATCCTCACAATAATCTGTCCAAGGAGATTTTGCACTCCTACTGCACTTAATTAATCATATGCTAAAATCCCAACCAATCATCTTAAATTTTCTATGTGAATTTACAAAGCATCATTGATCATGATATCATAAAGCTAGTTCTCACTTTAACTAGATCTTCTATAACAATGATAACTCAGAGCAGATAAGAGTACAGGAAAGGCAGACAGATAAGGAGAAACTTACCGCTGCAGATTGCTCCACAAATAACCTCCTTATTGAGTCACTAATTTGAGAATAAAAAGGAACAGCCTCACCCATTTAGATCTTCAATTTTCCATGTCATAAAAACTATGCCAATCCAACAATTTAAAATTTTAGAAGGATATTTTTTCTTACCCAGCAAGGAAGAATGATACAAACACAGTATGTCAAAAAAGATTCAAGAACTCTGAGTGGTAAGAAATTTTTACAACAGCATACTTGGAAGGCAATTTTTCAGAAATTTCGTTACTGGGATTGATAGTTTATATTGTGATTTAAGTTTATCAAATACGTTGTAGATATTAATATGAGGTTCTAGAATATGTCAGTGAAGGAATCTTTTAATAATTGATTTGAGTCGAATTTAGCCTTTAGTCTTCCATCAATATTAATTCCTAAGGACTAAAAGGAAGGACTTTCATCAAAGCCTAGACAGGCTGCTTTTCAGACTGGATTAACCATGCATTAAATGAAGTAGCCACCAGTACCAGTCCAACTTGGTTAGAGCAGAAAATCTCTTATCATTGTTTTAGACATTACCTAGTTTAATAGATCAACTACCAATCCAGTAAACCAGCGTGAAAACCAGCAGTCAGCCTGTGGCTCAACCAATTGTTCATTCCAGGAGATTCAAACATCTTAAAAGTGCAAGATGTGGATTAAAACCCAGACAATCATGCTCAAAATCATTAACTGGACCACCAAACCAAGCAACTGATTTTTATATACAGGTAATTAAAGCCTTGACCCTTGACCCTCTCTAATTTGATGATAAAGCTAGATTTGAGAACATTGTTTATTAGTTCAAGTTGGCAAGTACTGAATGCTCTGAGACCCTAAGATAATGCAAATTTATATCTATTTATCCTTCAAGGAGGCAGACTCCCTTCCGTCCATTATCTCAGTTTTTTTTTTTTTTGTTTAAATTCCCTAGGCTACACCAATGCAGTATCTCCAACCAAAGACCAGACTCTTGAGTCACAAGGACTTTAAAGATTTCAATCAAAGTCACCAAGACCCACCAACTTTGATCCCATTAGCACATCTTAATAACCATAGTAACAGACATCAAATTTCTATAAGAGCTCTAGAAATCTATTCCCAATCAGCACAATGCAAAGACCTTAAGGGAACTAAATTCAAAATGCCTAAAAAAACTAAAGAAAAAAAATATTGGGCGCAAAATTGTCTAAAACATGTGTAATAATTTCAGCTGCAATACAAATGATTATACTGATAACAGAATAGATTAGCATGGATTAAAATTTATTAATTAAAATATTAATAGTAGAACCAAAGAGGGTGCAGCCCTGTACACCATAAATATGGAGTTGAAGTCCACAAGACAACCCAGTTTTACAAGCAAAATGTTCTGCAAAAGTTGCCAAAAACCCACTAACAAGAGAATGCGCCCTTCTCTTTGTATATGTCCAACAGGGTTTCTGCAATTCAAAAGCCCTCAAATTTACCTCTCTCTAGGTAATCTCCAAAATATCCAATGGGAAGCATCTTGCACCAAACCTAGCCCTACAATGATAGTCCTTTGAAGCACTTTATTAATTTATAGATCTCAGCATGAGCCCTATCAATTCCAAGAGTTGCAAATACCAAAGATTTGAACCCACCAAAATCAAGTAGATAGTTAAAAACTCCCAAAGGAAACCCTTTATCAGTATCAATGGAGAAGTATCCTGTTTTCATCATGTCATCTGCATTTAAATTTTCTCCCCAAGAGGATTCACAAGAAGGAAGAAAATGTGGGCATTGTTCTTTTTAACATTCCATTCCATTCCTTTGAGGGGAAAAAAACCACCGAGTTCCACTTTATTCAGTGGGCAGTACTCAATAGATGTTCATATTAAGAAAAATCCACAGAACTACTCTATCTCCCAATCTCCAGGCTCCCTTGTAAGAAAAAGAGATTCCACACTAGTTCCCTAGTTGAACAAAAATTAGTCTCAACCAAAGACATTGGCTTCTAAGAGGAGAGTTGTGCATGAACAAAGAGATTCCACACTTGTTCCCTAGTTAAAAAAAAACTACTCTCAATCAAAGACATTGGCTTCTAAGAGAAGAATTGTGCATGAACAATCAAGATCACTTGCTATAAGAAAATGCATGGTGAGAAAATAAATCAAACACAAAGACCATGGTAAGAAAAAAAAAATCAAGAAGAGGGAAAATGCAACACTAAGTACGAAACATACCCGGAAGATGCTTCCACCAGCAACACCGCCTTTTATCTCATCAACCTCAAACCCAGGCTTGTTGACATCAAAAGAGCGAATTACAATCATATTAGGTGGTGAGATAAAGTTCCTCTCGGGAATGGGAATCTTTTTCACTATGTATTCACACACAACATCAATATTGTACTTCAGCTGCGCCGAAATTGGCACCACTGGAGCACCATCAGCTACAGTTCCCTGAAAAGGAAATGTTATGTGATTTAGTAGGCAGGAATCACACACAATACTACGCATTAATCCATTATCTCATCTGATAATTTTTTTTTTTACAAAAAAAAGCCCTATACCTATGGAAAATATAGTGAAAGGTTTGCAACTTTCCTTTTTAATAACTGTGGGACCATAATTCTATAGCATCATTGACCATTGACACACTTTTACCTTCTTTTGCTATTTTATGTTCTCTTTTACATCCTATTTTTGTTATTTTCCTAAATATTGCTTAAAAAGAATTAATTAAAAAAAGGTATTAATTTCCACATAACATCAAAATTAGAAGAAAAAATCAGGCATGAACATTTCATGCCTCAACTTAGGCCTGCCAGAAAAGTTGAACACGATATAACTATAATTTTGTATGCCCAAGCCTGGTTGTTGTCATATGCATAACAAAATATCAATTGGATTATAATTTCTACTCTGAGAAACAAATTCTGAATAGCTAAATCATAAAGACAATGTTTGCTTATTAACAACATTAGCATCAATTGATATGTCCATGGACATACAATAGAAAATCAATTTAAGGCAATTTGTTTTTTTACCTAGGGATTGCAATTAGAATTTTGGTACTAATCTATGAAGAAGCATATTTAACAAAAATTCACTGCTACGCAATGGAGGCACATGGATGTAAGTTTTTATCTAAAATAGTCATCTAATGATGGGGGGGAATGGGTACATGGCACGTGGATCCAAACCTGAATAAATTTCTGAATAGCCTCATGTTGGTTGATTGCAACATTTTCTTGAATTAGATCAACTTTATTTTGAAGAATTATGATGTGCTGGAGACGCATAATTTCAACAGCAGCAAGATGCTCAGAAGTCTGTGGTTGGGGGCAGCTTTCATTGGCAGCAATTAGAAGTAGTGCTCCATCCATAATTGCCGCTCCATTAAGCATTGTAGCCATGAGAATATCATGACCCTAGAAAAAAAATGGAGAACAGATAACACAAATGGGTGATAAAGCTAGCTAGAGAAAAAACAATAGCAGTAAAAACACACAATTCAACTCCTCTTTGGTTAAAGAAGTAAGAAAAATACAAATGTAACAAGCCAGCACCACAACAAACTGTTTAGTGCATGGACAACTGGCACAAAAGGAAGTTTGAGTCAAAATGTAGGCAAGAAACCCTAACTTATTTATTGCAAAAGACCACAAATGTAAAAATATATAGCTTTGTATGTACCGGGCAATCAACGAAAGATACATGTCTCAACAATTTCATTTTGGAGTTTTCAAAGCCAGGCACATCGCACATGGGACTATCTTCCTTTCCACTTCCATATGCCCTGCCAAAACATTTATTACATTGACTTAACAGTTAAAACATGAGATGGCAGAATATCTCAGATACCACGCACTTCAGCTAGATGGCAACTCACTTGTAGCACATAGGCCGAGAACAACGTTCATCTTCACACTTGTATATCTTTGCATTTGCATATCCAAGCTTAATTGTAATGTTTCGCTCCAACTCATTTTTAAAACGAACAGTCTGCAAATGGACAGCAAGCCATAGTTTACACTTCTAATAATTACTATCAAACAGAATGGTGAGTCAGTCAATGCTCAATTCTTATTTAAGAGAACATCTATGAAATAATTCCACAACCATGTAATCACATTGACAAAAATTTGAGTAAAATTAAATAAGCCCTTTGTTAGGAACAGCATCTTATACTCCTATAGTCAAAACATTCAGCAAGCCTAGGAACATAAACTCATGTGGTTTGCATGCATAGAACAGGCACACATTGTAAGAAGTTCTCATTTAATCTTTCAAATAGATGATAATGGTAGAGAAATTAAATAAATATTTATATCCCTCAACTCTAAATCAATTTTGGCAACACCAGTATCTACCAATACTGCAATATCAGCAGCATGAGTATAAAACATCCTATACAACAAATAAAAATCAACAAAGAGCCTACTACATCACTCTAGCAAGCAAAGATTACTTATTAATTTGGCTCTATGAACTGAAAATGTGAAAATGGGTAATTACTTGAACGCCAGAAATAGCTTTAACAACTGTTGACTTTCCATGAGCCACATGACCTATTGTACCTGAGGGAAAAAAGAATTCCATCATCGATTTGAAAAATTAACTAATTTCAACAAAATAAAGCCTAAAAGACAAAAGTAAACAATATCTACCTATATTAATGGTGGCCTGGCGAGATATAACTTCAGGAGATAATGGATGTAACTTAGTTACATCCAATTTACTTAAATCTTGCTCCATCAGACCTTTCCGCGACATTTTGTAAGTTTCGACCTAATTCAAAAAAAAAAAAAAAAAGTCTATCACAATAATAAAATAAAAATCGTTCTTTTCAGTTCACTTAGCCACAAAATATACATATATATATATTGCCCACAATTAAATAAATTCAAATTAACATAATATGGTTAGTGTCAAAGTAACTATATAGTTGAACTACTAATAAACAGAGCGGATTAGATGTATAAACTAGTCAGTAAATCTCTTAAATCCAATCAAAACCCTAAACAATGTGCGAAAAAGAAAATCCTAAAACTAAGAAGCATATTCAATAAGTTCAATACCGTAAAATAAAATATAATATGAATATAAATACGACTGTTTGTAACGTAGTTTCGGCAAATGGACTTTGGCCGGCGGCGGTGGCGGCGGTTTTGTGCTGGTGTTGGTTGCAGCAGAGCAGAGGGCGAGGGAAAGGAGTGCGAAAATTTTTTCAGTGCTTTATCATAAAATAACTAAATATAGTGCGTCGCTAATAAGCGATTTATTTAGACCAAATATATAATTTCACCCCTGAACTTTACTCAATTATTCTGTATTATCTCTCGACTTTTATTTTGTTCAATTTTACATCTTAATTTTTATTTTTCATATATTTAACCTTTCTTACACACCAGATAAATGCCCGTATTTAACTCGCGCTGAGTTTGAATAGGTGAAAATAATAGTTAAGAGGTGAAATTGGTGAAAAATAGAAGCTATGTAGGCTAAATAGGTGAAAAATAGAAATTAAGAGATAAAATTGAATAAAATGAAAGTCAAGATGTGACATAGAATAATTGAGTAAAGTTCAGGGGTACAATTGTATATATTCTGCCATTTATTTTATGGCACCCCAGCCAAGTCGAACCGAACCAAAGTATTGGCTAGCTGAAATTTGGGCGGAGTTAAAAACGAGTCTATTATCTCTCTTAATATTTTGCGAGTTATTCATAAGTTTAAACATGTCTAAATAAAATTTTTTAAAAAATAAACTATAAATCAAAGTTATTCATCAAAAAATTTAAAAAATTATTTATTAAATAAATTATGATTTTATTTTAATACTATATTTTTAAATATTTTTTATAATAAAAATTTGTATATTATATATTTAAAATCAAATTATTAATACATTAAAATTATGAGACAGCTCGCATTAAATGAGTTTTAATATATCAGTTTGAATGAGTTTTTATCGAGTCGAACTTTAAGTAGTTTGCAAGTAACTCGACTCATTTCCGTCATAGTTTTTTTTATAGGAAAGTAGTTGTAGACGACGAGGTTTAATGCGCGCTTAAGTTTATTGCAACCGTGACACTGTTTGAGTTCAAAGCTCTAGA
Source organism: Mallotus repandus (assembly GCA_949671775.1). NCBI lineage: Eukaryota > Viridiplantae > Streptophyta > Magnoliopsida > Malpighiales > Euphorbiaceae > Mallotus > Mallotus repandus. The sequence goes on along the minus strand of CATIWM010039802.1, from coordinate 21,451 downwards.
GAATACACTAACTACTATCACAAAGACATGGCATGGAGATGAGGAGTCGCCACCCAGGGTAATAACTGTGATAAATCGAAAGTGGTGGTAACTCGATTCTCTAATACAAGCTAGCACCACAACCAAGAGTTCTGGATACGGAATACCAACTTCTTTTAGTCTTGTGTTCATTTAGAATTATTTTATTAATTACTATCTTATTCTCTAATTACATGCAATTTTATTAAACCCTAATTGAACATCCATCTAACCCTAAGGCAACCAATCCATGAAAAAGCACATAAAAAATGTATTCAAAGCGCAACATCCCTAAATCTAAACTACATTTGATTTTAATTTTAAGTTAGCTAAATCTACACATTTTTATTTACAAGTGAAATGAAACTAAAAGTGGGCCTATATTAATTATATTAGTGAACTTAAATCTATTGTTTTTAATTCTAAATAAAATGAGCCTAAGTCTATTAAATTTTAAAAGAAAAAGAAATGAATTAGTGAGCTTAATTCTAATTAATTTTAATTAAATGAAATGATCCTAAGTCTACAAATTATGAAGAAGGCTTTATTAATAGGCTGAGCTAAGTCTAAGTTAATTTTATTTAACTAAAAAATAGGCATAAAGTCTGAATTAACCTAAATAGGCCTAAATTGTTTTTAATTAAATCTAAAACCAATTTTAAAGCCTATTAATTAAGTGAGTTAAAACCTACACGTGGGCTTTAGGGTCCAAAACAAATAAAAAAAAGCCCAAATAATAAAAATAAAAAAATAATAAATAAAAAACAAACATTATGTGATTTTTTTAATCCTAGTTTTAATTCCATACAACCTAAAATTATTCTAAAACCACCATTAATTTTAATTGAATTTACCAAATAAAATCCTAATTTACTAACCAATTAATTAAAATAAAAAACATGCCACACACATGATTGTACTATTCCCACTATTGTGGCTATTACAATGATCTACTGAGAATAAAAATTAAAATTAATTACAACCCCAAAAAAATAAAGTACAAAATAAAATTACAAAATAAATGAATAAAAAATCCTAAAACTACGTTCAAATACAAAATTTAATCCATGACATTCCATTGATCTTAATAGGTTTTGTTCTCCATAGTGGATTCAAATCACCCCATCCATAATCATAAACACAAAAAATAAATAAAGATTAGTAATTAAAAAAATAAAAATAAAAATTAAATCAAATCAAATCAAAATTAAATGGAATAAAAATAATCAAACAAAATAAAAAGAGAAAGGAGTAGAAAAAGAACTAATTTGAGGGATGCAATATTGATTCCCCTCAGCAGGTGATCACCATTGATAAAAGCATGTGACTTTTGTTATGTTAGTCTTTAATTTTTGATTTATTTGGATCTGATTCATGACTAAAACTTGAAAAAAGTACATGAAAATTAAAGAAGAGTGGGTGTCTTTTAGGTTGACGGCTAAGAATAAGAAAAATAGAGAGAAAAGAAAATAAAACCCTCTCCTCGTGAAAAGAAAATTACGTATATATATAGACACAATCCTATAACCCTAATATGATTACAGGATAAAAATAAAATAAAATAATTTTTTATTTATCATTTATCTGATAGATACATATTTATCAATAACATATTTATCAAATAAATCAATAATAACCAACCAAATTTAAGAAAAATAAATAAAAATTACCAAAAAATGAATTTTCTCGCGACCGGAATTGTGGATTGCCGATTGAAATTCTAGAATTCCTTCTGACCAGAATTCTGGAATTCCGATCGGAAATCCATTACAAAAAGATCCCTGAAGAAAAAAAAAGACTTTTCAATTGAGTCCATAAAAATAATTTACAATTTAATTCAAAACCAATAAATCAGATCCAATAAATCTAATTTCACAGTCTATTTTCATCATTAGGTCCTCTGTCGCATCCATACTCTAGTCATCCCGAAATTGGGTGCTTACAGTAGTAGTACTAGATAAGGTAGGTGTTAAAACTTAGGTTATGTGTAAAATAAATATGGTTAACAAAATAAATGGGATATACTAAATTTTTATTTTTCATTGTTAAATTATAAATAATGTAGGAATAAAGGTGACCTCTAAACATTTCACCAAAATGTCAAAAGTTGAGTAATTTAATTGTATGGCTCTTTCAAGACGTTAAAAGGTAAACAATTCGATCTTTATATTTCCATTCCCATTTCAAAAAAAAATCGTAAGTTTAAATTAGTTTTATAAATTTTTGTTGAAGCTTAAATTAGTTCTTTTACACTTTTGTTTTGGATTAATTTAGCACTAAACTTTGCAATAAGGATTAAACTAATCCATATAATTACACTTGTTCCTTTATTTTATGGAGTCATTCTACAGTACAAATAGTTGCATAAATACAGAAGGAACTAAAAACCATTGGATTAATATTTATTTAATAATAGCCATTGATATCCAAAATTTGTTACTATTTAAAACAGTTGTTTAATTTTAATTTATTAACCCATAACTTGTTATTCCAATATTTTTGGACGATGGGTCTATAACTTGAATTTTGGTACCATTAATGTTACAAACAACTATCTTGAACACCATCATTATCAACAAACATTCTTTATCTCCCTTCGTCTTCCTCTCCATCTTTGACTTCTTTATCTTTATCCCTAATAACTACTAACCTTACCGCTACCACCACTGCCATCGCCATCGCCATTGCCACTGCCATTGCTTATTTCCTCCTACTCCTCTATTATTTCTACTTTCTTCGTTGCCTTGGATTCCACGCTTTCTTTACCCTCCTCCACTATTCTTGTTTAAAAAAATTCCATTTCTCTATTTTGCATTTATGGTCTAGAGCTTTCAGTGGAAGATTATAGAAAAATTGGTAATTAGTGGCTATTTGAATTTCAAAACAACATTTTAGGTATACAATTTTATTAATAAAAGAATGAAGAAAAGTGCAAGATACTATTCACCTAGGTAGAGAGCTTGGGTTGTTGTGGCTATTCAATTAGTTTGGAGAAGGTACTACTATATTATTAATAAGTTTCCATATTATTTAAGCTAATAAAAAAATATACTAGATTTTGAAGATTAATACCAGACAGTTTTTAAACCTAATTGTTGGGACATATTTTGTTTACATATAATTGCTATGAAGGTTTTTTCGGATGGAAGGATAGGATTGATGAGATTGAAAAGAAGAAGCTTGGTTTAAACAAGTAGATCATCCATAAGCCTTTGAAGTTTGGCTAATTTTATTTATTGAATTTTGTTTTTATTATTTAAAAATAGTCTATCCATTTATTATTATTATTATTATTATTTCAGTTGGATTTTTAGCAAGTTTCATTTTGAGTGGTGTAGGAAGAATCATCTAAGATAATTGAAGTTCAAGTAATAGACAAGCAACTGATAATTTGCAATTATAGATGTATATAATTGCAATGCACACTAAGTGTTCGTAAAAATGTCAAAGTGAACTAGCATATATTACCTTTTTCTCACTTGTTTGTTTATTATTTTCTTGTATCAAATAACACCTTTAGCTACTTATTTCTATTATTTAATTTTAAATGTTAAAATATGTTATGAATGTCAATAAAAATAATAATAGAAAGGTTTCATAAAATAAAAATAATAACTATTTTAAACTTCTCAAATTTCTTTAGTTTTTTGCATCCATACCATGGTAGTGTACCCGTATTCCCTTTTATTAATGGGTAATCCTTATAATCCCTACAAGTATTTACTAATTTCAGTTTCCATTGCAGGAATGAAATCACTAACTTTAGTAATTATTGTTTTATTAGTTAAACGTTTTAGTATTATAATAAATATGGTATTAATACCAGCCTCTGAGACTATTTCACTCTTTTTCTACAATCACTAGCGTAACGTAACATAATTGGTAGATGCCTTAGTTGCGAATTCATTTGGTCATTGCAATTAAATTTTTGTAAAATGATGCCACTTTTGGAATTGATTTTTTTTAAACATGATGATTGAATAACTTAAATTTTTGCATATTTTATAATTTCCAAATGCACTAATTAGTACTATGTGTGGACACCCTCGGTTTGATTGGCCCGCAACGAAGACCCAATGATGAGCAAGTCAAAATTTTGAATGTAAGAGGACCCAAAGCCTTCTTTAAAATGGACTCGGAAGCCCAAAATACTAAACCTAAGGCCCAAAGGCCCAAAGAGAAGTAGGTAGGTAAGCCCAAGCCCATTAGCCTAGGCCCAGGCCAAGCCTGGTAAAGAGGTGATCGCCTCTTCCTAAGAGGTAACACCCCTCAACCTAGGCTCTAAGAGACGACACATCTTTGGTAGTCGACCTAACTTTACATTAAATGCATTTTGGCCCCATACACCAAAAGTGGACCCGTAGATCTCCAGCCTGCAAATTTGGGGCGTGAAAGGATGACTTTTAAGGGTGAGAAGGTGGGGAGAAAATAAGGAGGTGAGGGAAATGATTAGTTGAGGCTAAGTGGCACCATTTTTAGAAAATGAAAATAGAGAAGGGAAGAAGGCTTAAGTAGAGAGGTTAGATACCTGAAAAATAAAAAAAAGAAAGGGAAGAGAGGGAGAAACACAAAAAAGAAAGGGAAGAAACACATCTTGAGAGAAAAGAAGAAAAAAGAGAGAGCAGAGAGGAATTTCATCAAAGAAGAGTTCAATTTCTTGAAGGAAGATGAGGTCTTCTTACATTCAAAGTACACAAATATACAAACCAAGCTCTGAGAGCTCAATTAGGAGAATCAAATGTGGTTTATTCAGTAAGAATTGCTATTTTTGAGCTTTTCAAATTTTTGTTTCTCTAAAACTCTGTTTATTAGTTTTGATCATTTATTTTCGTATTTCCGAATTATTGAATATTACATGAGGGTATGATTATGTGAAATATCATTGTATTAGTGGTAGATTTATGTTTAATTTGCATGAAATTTAATTTACTTAAAAATTAAGTAACCAGTGAATTCGAGTTCCTGGTGAAAAGACGACGTCTCTTCAAAGAGACGTCGCCCCTTTGCAAGGAGGCAATCGTCTCTTAAATAGGGATCCAAGAGGCGACGACTCCTCGAAGAGGCATCGCCTCTTTGCCAGAATCCTGCATAAATCTACTTTGTTTTCAGTGGCTTTTTGGTTTATTTTCAGTATCTGATATGTATAAGTAACCCTATATCTTCAATATTGCATGTGACTACCATAAGATTAGGCTTGATTGAGTAATTGATCCATGTCTAAATGAATACTCATGTCTATTTTATGCAAGTTCAATGCAAATTTCTTTTATGAATGAAATTTATTTATTATAAAAGCAAACTAACCTTTGTTTGTTGTAGGTTTCTTGGTGATTTCTAATCACTAAGCAATTAGTGAATTAATTAGTTCTTGAGAGGTTTTATTTGGATTCAATATAAGTGTAATTTTGTAAATTATTATAATCCCTAATCCCATCCCTATTTTTTTTGAATGAATTTTTGTAATATTTATTCTTATTTGTAACCAGTGCAAGGTAATAAACATGCAAAATGACTAATGTGCAAATTTGGATTAAACTGTAAAATTGGAAGCATTTGCAATCCACCCAATAATAAGGAAATAATCAAATGATCAAAGGTAATAAAATACAAAACACACACACGGAGGCCAATCGCAAGGGTGGGTGGGCATTCAAAAGCCCATGCCCAGTTTTTGAACTCGATCTCTAATGACAGCTTCTGGGTACCTCAGTGGAATTTAGTTGCTATAAAGTGTGTTTCGGTTTTCATCCGGGTGGTGAATCAATCTCCAATATGGGCCCCAAATCCCTTTTTTATTTCCTAGCAGGCCTTGAGCTTGCACAGTATCGTGGTCGCCAAACACTTGAGCGCACGCTAGACCCCACCGCCTACAATGATGACTCCATTGGGGATAGAGAAATTGATTCCAGTGTTTTGTAATTTATCATCTTTGATTATTTCCTTATTTCCTTTTTATTTTCTATATTCACTACACATTTCCACACAATGTGTACAACAGTCCCAAATAACCTGACAATAGTCTTTGCTCTCCTACCTGTGTTTCACTCAAACCTGGTGGTGAAGTACTTGATTATTGTCCCTCACATCATGTAATTATCCATGTCGCACGGACCCTTGAGTGTGGAGACGCAAATGGATGTATATAGCTGTGGGAGCCGTAGCTTTTTACCCTTTACTAAGCTCATATAAATGACTTAGCAACGTCCCCTAAGGTTTTTTTTTTCCAATTGTATGCATTTTATGCCATATAGTAATTCTTGCAATAAAATCTAAGCCCATTGCAAATGGATTATATCAAGTTGCACCTTTCATGCCCATTAGGGCCCATTTATACACTGCCTATGCCAAGATAGGCCTTTAATGCCTATCACAGCCCATGAAACATGAACTTGGTTTTTATTACAAAGAACTATTACTTGTTTGCCCTGTCTTGAGAGATTTGTTACACCCGTTGGTTTTGATGTTCCCTATTGACAATTAAAACCCAAACCAACAATCTTAGGATAAGGAACTCGCCATTGAATACGCGTGTGGGAGAAATAAGGGTGGAGATACCGCTTAAAGAGCTTTGTTTTGTTATGTGTTATGTGTAAATAAGTGATTACTTTTCTTTCTTAAATAGTTAAGTAAATTTGCATATCATGCATACATGCCATGCATGTTTCTAACCTATGATGATTGCAGATATAGATTCAAACCAGTCATCCACTTGGACTCTCTCTGATGCTGGTCGTTTAGTTAGAATGTCGAAAGAAACAACATCAATGAGTTTTGATCCAGAATAGTTTAAGGCAGAAATGGTTGAACAAACCAAAGCTGTTATACGAGAGATAATGGCAAAAATGAGAAGAGAGGATAGACGAGAATCGCCACCACGTCATCCTTGCCCATTTGATCTTGATGTTGAAAATCTAGGGAGGCAAGAAATAACAGATGATCAGGAAACTCTATTGGCCAAACCTGTAATTTGACCAAGGATAGACGCCCTAGAAAATGCAGAAAAGCCAGATTGGGCTAAAGACCTTGTTAAAACCATGGCTCAAATGTAGATGTAGATGAAAGAAAAGGGGATAAATGCTCCCCTCAATTATATTGATCTAGATTTGCACAACAAAAATGGTCTTCTGCCATGAAAATTCAAGCTCCCTAACATGAAGAAGTACGGAGGGATTGATGATCTTCACTTATAGTTGAAACAATATGTAACCTATATGAGTGCAACAGAGCTGACAAATGCTCAAATTGTCAAGCAATTCCCCTTGTCTTCAGAAGGTGCTCTAATTCTTTGGTATTACACCTTGGAGTCATCAGTGCAAAGTGACTGGACAGATCTTTGTGCATCAAGCAGTATAGTTTGAACACTCCAATGGAGGTCTCTCTAAGAGATCTACAAAATATAAAGCAGAAGTTCAACGAATCCTTTGCTGAGTATCTGACAAGATGAAGAGGGAAGCTATCTTAGATGAAGCACAGACCAACAAAATTGGATCAGTTGACAATAGTGATAGATGGTTGTGTTATGATCCTTTTTAGAAAGTTGAGAGACTTAGGGATCAAAAATTTCGAAGAGCTACACAAGTTTGGGGTACAGAAAAAGTCAAATTTGGCACAAGATAAGAAATTTTTCACCGAGAGACCCTCTGGTAGAGAAGGGACCGGATCCAGTAGTGGGATAGGTTCAAGTAGCAATGTTCAAATCAATGTTGTTCAACAACCTAGAAGATTTTCTAATCTAGGGAGACCTCTCTCCAAAGTTTTAGAGAAACTAATTAAGAACAACTTGCTACGACCTTTACCACAAAGACCACCATTCCCTAATACTGACCCAAAACTGTATTGTCAGTACCACTAGAACATTGGACACGACACCGACGACTGTACTCAATTGAAACATGAGATCTAAGATCTCATTGACTCAGGCACAATTACCAATCCTTAAAATAGAAAACCAAACATTAGAAACAACCCCTTACCCAGTTATAGAAACATGCCACCACTAAATCAATCCATACTCATGATAAACACCGATTTAACTGAGGAGCAAGTCTTGAACTCCTTTGTTGATACCACACCTGCACTACCAAAACCAGAACTAAAATGCCTAAGTCTGAAAAAATAGCCTGTTGAGGTCAAAGTGAATGTCCTAGACATATGGAGCTCTGATGATGAAGAGGACGGAGCTCTTGGTTTGTGGAAGAATGAGGGAAGAAAACAAATTCCACCAATTGAAAAACTTGAGGAAAAGGAGGGAGAAATTGTAGATGGCGGGGTTTAGCGGGCCCCCAAGTTTATTGCAACCGCGACACTGTTTGAGCTCAGGGCTCTAGGGAACACACTACTTTATCATAAAGACATAGCGTGGAGATGAGGAGTCGTCACCTAGGGTAATAACTGGGACAAATCGAAGGTGGTTGTAACTCGTTTCTCTAATACATGCTAGCACCAAAACTAGGAGTTCTAGATACGGAATACCAACTTCTTTTAGTCTCGTGTTCGTTTAGAATTATTTTATGAATTACTATCTTATTCCTTAATTACATGCAATTTCATTAAACCCTAATTAAATATCCATCTAACCCTAAGGCAACCAATCCATGAAAAAGCACATAAAAAAATGCATTCGAGGCGCAACGTCCCTAAATCCAAACTACACTTGATTTTAATTTTAAGTTAGCTAAATCTACATATTTTATTTACAAGTGAAATAGAACTAAATGTGGGCCTATATTTGTATTAGTAAACTTAAATCTATTATTTTTAATTCTAAAAGTGAGCCTGAGTCTACCAAATTTAAGAAAAAATGGATTTGATTTAATAGGCCTGATTCTACTTATTTTAATTTAAATGAAATGATTTTAAATCTATTTATTTTAAAAGAAATGAATTAATGGGCTGGGCAAAGTCTAAATTTATTTTAAATTACTAAAAATGGGCCTAAAGTCTAAATTAACCTAAATGGGCCTAAATTGATTTTAAAGTTAATTAAACCTTAAATTTAATTTTAAAGACCTATTTTAATAGTGAGTTAGACCTATACATGGGCTTGGGGCCCAAAATAAATAAAAAACAATAAATAAGCCCAAATAATAAAAATAAAGAAAATAACAAATAAAAAATAAACATTCTGTGATTTTTCTAACCCTAATTTTAATTACATGCAACCTAAATTAATCTAAAGCCACCATTAATTTTAATTGAATTTACCAAATGAAACCCTAATTTACTAACCAATTAATTAAAGTAAAACACATGCCACACATATGATTGCACTATTCCCACTATTGGGGCTATTACAATGATCTAGTGAGAACAAAAATTAAAATTAATTATAACCCAAACAAAAAAATATAAAATAAATTACAAAAAAAATAAATAAAAATCCTAAAACTACGTTCAAATATAAAATTTAATCCATAGCATTCCATGGATCTTCATGGGTTTTGTTCTCCGCGTGAATTCAAATCACCCCACCCATAATCATAAACACAAAATAAATAAGGATTAGTAATTAAAAAAAATAAAATAAAAAAGAATAAAATAATCAAACAAAATAAAAAGAGAAAGGAGTAGAAGAAGAAATAATTTGATGGATGCAATATTGAATCCCCTCAGAAAGTGATTACCATTGATGAAGGCTTGTGGCTTTTGTTATGTTGCTCTATAAATTTTGATTTCTTTGGATCTGATTCTTGGCTAAAACTTGAAAAAAAAGGTACGTGAAAAATAAAGAGGAGTAGATGTGTTTTTGGGCTGACAGCTAAAAAAATAAAGAGGAAAGAAAATAAAATCCTAGCCTCTCCCATGTGAAAAGAAAAATACGTATATATATATATATATATATACAACCCTGTAACCCTAATCTGAATACATGATAAAAATAAAATAAAATAAATTATTTTTATTATTTATCCAAAAAAATAAATTTATCCACACATTTATCTAATGAAACAAAAATATTTATCAAAATAACAACTAATCAAAATCTAAGGATAAATAATAAATAAATATAAAATAATATAAAAATAAAAATAAAAATAAGCAAAAAAATTGTAAAAAAAAAGGGTCTCCTATTTTCGACGGGAAATTGGCTATTTCCAGTCGAAAACAGCAAAAAAAAAAAAAAAAACAGAAAGATAGGCATATGGCCATATTTTCCTTCAAATTAACATTGAATGGGCCGTTAGGCTCATTCATCACTTTCTTCTTCTTATTTTTGAAAACTTATTATTTATTTTTTTAATTTTCTCTTTTTTCATTTTAATTAATTTTTTTTGAAAATTTATTTTAAATGTATAAAAAAATAATAATAACAATAATTAAAATAAATAAATAAATCTTAAAAAAATAGTTCCTAAAAATAATTTACAATTTAGTTTAAAACTAATAAATCAAATCCAATAAATCTAATTTCACAGTCAATTTTCATCATTGGGTCATCTATCGCATCCATGCTCTAGTCATCCCAAAATTAGGTGCTTACAGAAATGAAATCTGCTGAGTCTGAAGAAAAGCAAATAGACTCAAAAGAAGAATCAAAGAAAGTGGAAGAAGAACCGGAAAAGGTAGAGAAAGAGAAAGCTGATGAAGCCAAAAGAGACGAAACAACTCTCGCTAGTGTTTGGGAGTTACTCATGAACTCCAAAGCCCATAAGGAGGCACTAGTTTTTACTTTAGATGGTAAAAGGATTCCATCAAATCACACTCTCGAATAAATGGTCTGTTCAATGACAGAAAGCCCTCCTAGAGCACTAATGTTTACAGATGAAGATTTACCATTGAGGGGAGGGACCACCACAAGGCCTTCTTTATTAAGGCGAAAGTTAAAGGAAAATTAACTTGCTGCGTGATGGTGGATAACAAATTAGGCATCAATATGTGTTCGTTAAAAATTCTGTTAAAGCTGGGATTAACTGAAGCTGATCTTAAGCCATCCGAGGTGGTCATTAAGGCCTAAGATGATATGAAAAGGCCTGTAGTGGGAACCTTTAGAGCTCTTGTCAAGACAGGACCTATTGAAGCTTGGGTTAATTTACATGTACTGGACATCCCTGTCACGTTTGCTATTCTATTAGGGAGACCATAGTTTCATCCTTTAGGAGGAGTCCCTTCGATTGTTCACTAGAAAATCAAGTTTCCACTTGAAAGTAAGGTTGTAACAATTTCATTAGAGACTGAAGCTGCCATTGCTGCTCTCAAGTTAGCTCCCAATGAGATTCCAGTTAGTCCAATCTTCGAGGTCTGTATGATCAACGAAGATGAGTTGAACCTGAAGATAGTCAATATGATGAAAAGCATGAATTTTATGGCCAGAATAGGACTGAGGAAGAATCAACAGGGTCCATCGAGTTTTGTTAACCCAAAGGTCCTTGTTTTGAAGTATGGGTTAGGCTATCAAGAGGTTGGAAAGTCCAAGGCTAAGCTCGAAAAGTAGAAGGGGTTATGGGGGACTTTTGAGGGAGAAGGTGCTAGTTATCCATACCAAGGAGCTCCAGAGCTGTTAATGATTGCTCAGAAACTAGTCCCCAGTTTTAAATTTTCATTGAATAGGTGAACGGGACTAGTAAAATTGCTATGGAGGAGCCAGTGGTAGAAGAATTGGTGCTATCTCTAGAACCCGAGGAAGATGTCCTTGCAATGGAATCAAAGGATGGTGCCGACCAGGAGAAGGAACGTGACTTTGAATCTTATTTGTTGGATTCCATCTTGGACATTTTTGATGATGATATTGACATTTCTCTTTATAACTTGTTTGAACCTGACAATGTTTTCTTTTCTAAAATTAATGCTATAGAATCTAACTTTGCTTATTTGTGCGATGTTCTTCCTAATGGTTATACTGTGTGTGACGATCATTTCATGCATATGTTTGATAGTAATTTAGTGCAAACTGAATCATTTAATTTGGGCACATGTGATAATCCTAAAAATATACTTCTTGGTTCTGACTTAACTCTTGAGGAGAGAGAAAATATGAAAGAAACACTAAAAAGACGATAGAAAGTATTTGCTTAGGGTTATGAGGATATGCTTGGGATTGATAGAGAGATCATAGGGCACAGAATCCCCACGTATTCTCTCGTCACACTGGTAAAACAAAAGAAGAGAATATTAAGGCCGAAATGGGCTCTCCTGATCAAAGAAGAGGTCGAAAAGTAACTAAAAGTGAAATTTTTAGAGGTGGTTGATGATACCCAGTGGTTGGCTTCTTAGTAATCGGTTATGCTACTTAGGCATCAAAGACATGTGTGGTGAGTACAAGCCTGAGTAGAGCAAATTTCAAAAATTTTGCTGTACATAACCCTTCATCACATGAAGAATTCTAATCCTAAGGATCCAATTTGCATTTAACACATAACTAACTATTAAAACAACATGTAAACAATAACTTTGGAATTCTAAGTTTAGGAATACTTACAAACTCCTAAGTTTGACACAGACCACAATAGTATTTACAAGCTTTGATTTAGTTGGGATCAACTCTTGAATTATATGCCTTAGCCTACCAAGTGTTAGGCCTTTAGCTTGAAACACCAAAGATTTCCAATCACCTTCTTGCTTTGATTTGGTTAGTTGCAAGTTTCCTCTTTAGTGACCCTCACAAGTCATGCACTAACTCAATCTCGTGCAAGTATATTTTGATTTTATTTTGTGTATATGTTATTTTCTTCTTTTGTGTTTCTACATAAAACTCTCAATTGTCTTAATTTCTAACCTTTAGAACATTTCTAAGGTTATATCTTTATAGGTAGAGAAAGCTAACTTTAATGACATAACATCACATGTATATGATTTGTCATGATAAGTATACAACTCATCATGATAAGTATACAACCCATCATGATATGTATACAACTTGTATACTTAACTAGTGCACCGAGAATTATATAGAGAATTAATACATCTCATATATATGTCTACATACATTCTCTACTCTTAATCATGTCACCTAATCCTCATCTTTGCCTTAGTCAAATTTACACACACAAGAGATAATGTGTGCCTAATATGACAAGCCTAATAAGCCAAGCTTAGTATTTGTGATGTCCATAGTCAAAATTATACACATAAAGAATAATGCATGCCTAACATGACAAATTTTGACCATGTCATGTTCACATTGATTTGGGATTAATAATTAGGCCAACACTTGGCCCAAGCCCAATCCATTTGATAAATGGGCTTGGATTAGGTTCATGGGCTTTCTCAATATCTTAGATTAATCTTTGGTCCAAAACTCTTTTGGGCCTAGGCCCAAACAACTTCGGCCATTAATCTAAGTTTAATAAGAAACAACATAAATTATTAATTTAATACTTTAATTAATATCTCATATTAATTAAGTATAAATTAATAATTAAACCTTAGTGGAATTAGATTTCATGATATGCTAGAATAATTTCTTAAAGCATAAATCCAATTCCATTAATCTTAAGTAATTGATCAAACTCTTTAATCAATTATTATATTAATATTGATGATGATTTGGTGAAACTCTTTTAGGTGTGACTAACTAGGTTCATGTCTAATTGGCAATGAGAAGATAATATCAACACTTGATATTATTTGAAACTCCTTTCAAGTCTAAACGTGAAAATCCCAATTATGCACATTTAGTTCTCATAAGTTGTGAGTGACCCCTAGCATCGATATCACAACTACCTAATTAGAAATGAAAGCATGTATTGATTGACATGAACCTTTTGGTCATAATTACCGTGCACTAAAATCCCTTCATTTGAAGATCCCGATATAGCCTAGAGTCAAGGTTTAATCAAACTTTAATAGCTATATCATATGACCACATCTTAAGTTTAATTCTTGATAAAACATAACAAATACTAGAAACTCTTTTCTAGTACTGAAACTCTTTCACACTGTGTCATGTTTGTCCTAGCTAGGAACTTATTTATCAAGAACAAACTTAGATAGCATAGGATCTTATCTCAGTTCACTCCAAGCAATGGATCTCGTCTTGGTCGAACACTCATCCCTACATTTAATTGACTAGGACCACCACACACCATATACCTATGTGTGATTAACACAAGTATGTAAGAAGTAATAAATCCTAGCCACTTAAATGTGGATTACCGTATCACCTCAGGTCAAAGGACCATATGCACTATTATGACCTAGATTGTTGACTATAAGTGAATATCCTTGAGATCATAAGTCTAATGTCATGTTCGATCCACCCATCACATGAGTATCCACATCTTTATTTTGATAACTCATATCAAGTAGCATGAGACTTACTACCTCCCACTAATACTAATCAAGGAAAATAGATACAGGTGATAGTTAAATTAACATTACCCAAATATTAATTTATTAACTACGAACAATTTTATAGCATATGTACTAAATGAATCTGTAACTCATGTTATCAACTCTTGATAATAAATTCATTTAATTTATGCTAATGGATGAATATTTAATTAAATAAACACTTTATATAAAAGAATATTCTTTATTGCCATTTAGGATAATTACAATGCCATAATATATGATTGGCCTCTAGGGTATGCTACCTATGCTAACAATCTCCCACTTGCACTAGAGCCAATCACTACAATATCTTAGACCCATCTTCTTAAGATGTTGATCTAACTGTGGTTTCATTAGTGCTTTAGTGAGTGGATTAGCCATATGTTTGCTGAAGCTACCTTTTACATGAGCACATCGCTCTTTCCAACAAATTTTTTTGATAATATGAAAGTGCCATTTTATGTGTTTGGATTTTTCGTGAGACCTTGGTTCCTTTGCCAAAGTAATGGCTCCATTGTTGTCACAATAAAGAGGAATTAGTGACTCAATGGAAGGAATAATTTCTAGTTCATTAATGAACTTCTTAATCCAAATAATTTCTTTAGCAGCATCTAATGTAGCTATACACTTGGCCTTTGTAGTGGAATTAGCTATGGTATTTTGCTTGGAACTCTTCCAACTCACTGCACCTCCATTACAAATAAACACAAACCCAAAGATAGACTTTCTATCATCTACATCTGATTGGAAATCAGAATCTGTGAAACCATCTATTTATAGATCACCTCCTCCATAAGTTAAGACTAAATCTTTAGTTCTTCTCAAGTACTTAAAGATTGCCTTAACAACTATCTAGTGTTCCATACCTGGATTAGATTGAAACCTGCTAGTTATACTAATAGCATAGGCAATATTAGGCCTAGTACACAACATAGCATACATCAAGCTTCCTATAGCCGAAGCATAAGGAACTTTAGCCATTTGTTCCATTTCCTCAGTGTTTTAGGTGACAAACCCTTGGATAGAGGGATACCATGCCTAAATGGTAACAATCCTCTCTTACAATCCATTTGATCAATTTGTTGGGCTTCTTTAGATGACTCATCATCTAACATTATCTTCCTTCCTTTGCTGCCTTCCTTTAGAAACTCTTTATCAAGGAAAATTGCATCTCTGCTAACAATAATATTTTTAGCAGGAAGATAAAAGCAATACCTTAAACTTTCTTTAGGATATCTAATAAACCTTCCTTTAATCGATTTCATATCTAACTTGTCCGATTTTAGCCTTTTAATAAAAGCTAGAAATCCCCAAATCTTAACATCTTTAAGACTTGGTGCTCTATCATGCCATATCTCATATGGTATAACAGAAACAAATTTGGATGGAACACGATTAAGGATGTGGGAGGGCGTTTAGAGTATAAAACTCCAATAAGAAGATTAGTGTAGCTCATCATAGATCGTACCATATCTAATAAAGTATGATTTTATCTTTTAAATACACCATTTAACTATGGTGTTCCAGATGGTATGAGTTGTGATGCAATGCCATGTTCCTTAAGGAACTCAATAAACTCGGTACTTAAGTATTCACCTCATCGATCTCATCATAGAGTTTTAATACTTTTCCCAGTTTGGTTTTCTACTTGTGCTTTGAATTCTTTGAACTTTTAAAGAATGCAAACTTGTTCTTCATAAGAAACAAATGCCCATACCTTGATAGTTCATCTATAAAAGGTAATGAAATAGTAGAAACCACCTTTAGCCATTTCAGAAAATGGTCCATATA
Organism: Mallotus repandus; assembly: GCA_949671775.1. Lineage (NCBI taxonomy): Eukaryota > Viridiplantae > Streptophyta > Magnoliopsida > Malpighiales > Euphorbiaceae > Mallotus > Mallotus repandus. Next base: position 5,374 of record CATIWM010039802.1, on the reverse strand, counting down.
CATCACTATGTATGATTTCCAACATATATTTGGCTCTTGCCATTTGTCCAATAAATGGTGATTTAGTCATCTTGCCTTGAAGGAAAGCCTCATAAGTTGGATTGGATGTGGATTCAAGATTATTAAAGATTCCCATCCTTTCCAAACTTATTTATCCAATCTTCTGCAATATGATATAATCTTAAGTTCCATAGATATTTGGAGTTAGAGGTATTTTCAAATTGTATTGCATTTGCATTACTCATATTAATTTGAGTCTCATTGTTATTATATTAATATAGCATAAACCATGTATTAAATAATCCATGCCAACCATTCATTTCCAAAATAAATGTTACAAATGTCTATTTTGAAATGAAATTCATAACCTTTTCTAGTCAAACTAGAAATAGAGACAATGTTTTATAGTCATTAGGTACATGTAATACATTATTACATTATCCAATAACACATCGTGATTATATCAATAAAAGTGGATCCTATAGCTTTGGTTGCAACACTTGCACCATTTCCAAACTTTAGGATTACTTCATCAGGCCTCAACATTTTCTCATTTGCTAGATCCTCCAAGGATGAACAAATATGAGAACTAGCACTGGCAACCAATACCTATACATTTGATGAGCTCTTAGATCATTTAGAAGTAACTAGACTAGAGAAAGTCTCACCTTCTCCAATCTTGTTCTTTCCCTTTATCTTGGAAGACTCTAGGAACTTAGAACAATTCTTCTTCTAATATTCTTTGCCTTGGTAATGGAAACTCTTTCCTTTACCTTGCTCTTCTGGAAACACTTTCCTTTACCTTGCTCTTCCCTAGCTTTGTGCTTATTCTTGGCTATGCCACCCGTAGGCTTGACAACACTTGTCTTGCCTTTCATTTTCTTATTGCCTTTCTTTTAATTCCCATTAGGAGAAAGAAGAAATGCAACCTCCTTTCCTTTTGCTCTATTAGATAGCCTTTTAGGAAAGGGGACAGGTGGACTTTTAATACATTAGGTATTTTTTTGGAATCTAAAATAAGTTTTAGGTTCCATAGACAAACTTTATGATTAGGACCCGTGAGCCTTTTATTTGTCGAGCATGGTTGGGTTTGATTATTTCATATTATCAATTTCTTGTATAAGATAACAAGATTATTAGTCATATGAGATTGTTATAATTACCATTAGATTTGGTCTTTAATTGTAATGGTCTCCCATTAACTTGGCAAATCCTACACTTCCAAAGTAGGAAATGGAAATCCCTTGTTGGATGGATTTCTAGTGGGTAACTGAGTTCTTAATGGGTCATTAATATCCCTCAGGTACACATTGCCATTCTTGGAATATTAGTTATCATTAAGTGGATAACTCTTATCCATCACATTTCATATGAGATTCAATCAATCCGACTCCTAATGTTACGGACCTCAGGTACGCATTGCTGTTCTTGGCCCTTGGCATTAGTTAGATCCATACCTTTGTATCTGTGAAATGTATGGATTTGAACACTACAAACCTTAGGTACTCCTATTTGGCATTCTTGGCCCATAGTGTATCCATACACCCACAACATCTCATGCTTTACAATAACACTACATGAATCTCTTAAGCCTTATGTACACCCCTATGTATCCATAGCTGATGCACATAATCCTAAAACCATGCAAGTTATTGCTCTAATGGAGAGCCCAGACCTAAATTTAGTTTGGAAGATTTTTGGGTCTTTATTTAGGTCTCACTTTGCACATTAGCCAATTTATATATATATCACATACATGTATAGTATAGCATGAAATATAAATAACATGTTGCAACATATATATCACATATATACATAGAACATGCAAGATGGATGCACAAATATGGAGTGATCATGGGCTTTTCTTAAGCCTATTCTAACTCTTAGATTATGGGCCTTGTCATTTTAGGCTTTGACACCTTGGGCCATGTCACCATGGGCCTTGTGACCATGGGCCTTATTAACTTGGGCCATGTCACCATGGGCCTAAGAAATGCCTTCATACGTGAAACTTCTTGTCACCATCTTTATGGATCACCATCTTGAACACTTCAAGCTCCACGTCATAACTCTTGTGAATTACATTCAATCCTGGGCATACCAAGGCAAATATTACATCCTAATTCTATGTAATTAACATTTAATTAAATACCAAATAATAAAATTAATTATTATTACAAAACCAAGGATGTAATCTAATTCCATGATCATTCCATGCATGTATAGAAAGCATAAGACATGTAAAATACAACTATTGCATGTTAGGGTTAAGTTACCATGCATATGATAATGAAAACACATGATTTAAGCCTTGGAGGGCTCCTCACAATCGTGAGGAGCGCTCGTGAGGAGTTCTGCCTCCTCAAAATTGAGCCATAGCTCATAATTTGGTCAATCCAGTGATGCTCACGAGCCAAAGGCTCCTCCTCACGATCGTGAGCATCCTTGGAACACAATTTTAACCATTTTTTTTATATATTAAGCTACAACACTTACAACTAACATAGAACATAATCACAACACTTGAAATTATAAATCAATTTAGCATGTGTTAAGTGCAAAAAGGGGCTTTGATACCACTCTTAGGAATTTGTTATGCTACTTAGACATCAAAAACATGTATGGTGAGTACAAGCCTAAGTAGAGCAAATTTCAAAAATTTTGCTTTACATAACCTTCATTATATGAAAAATTCTAATCCCAAGGATCCAATTTGCATTTAACACATAGCTAAATATTAAAACAACATGTAAATAACAACCTAGGAATTCTAAGTTTAGGAATACTTACAAAGTCCTAAGTTTAATATAGACCACAATAGTATCTACAAGCTTTGATGTAGTTGGGTTCAATTTTTGAATCATATGCCTTAGTCTCCCAAGTGTTAGGCCTCTATCTTGAAACACCAAAGCTTTCTAATCACCTTTTTACTTTGATTTGGTTAGTTGCAAGTTTCCTCTCTAGTGACCCTCATAAGTCTCACACTAACTTAATCTCTTGTAAGTATATTTTAGGTTTATTTTGTGTATATGTTGTTTTCTTCTTTTGTGTCTCTACATAAAACTTTCAATTGTATTAATTTCTAACCTTTAGAACATTTCTAAGGTTATATATTTATAAGTAGAGAAAGCTAACTTTAATGACATAATTTCTTACATCACATGTATATGATTTGTCATGATAAGTATACAACCCATCATGATAAGTATACAACCCATCATGATATGTATACAACTTGTATACTTAACTAGTGCACTAAGAATTATATAGAGAATTAATACATCTCATATATATGTCTACATACATTCTCTACACTTAATCATGTCACCTAATCCTCATCTTTGCCTTAGTCAAATTTATACACACAAGAGATAATGTGTGCCGAACATGACAAGCCTAATAAGCCAAACTTAACACTTATCATGTCCATAGTCAACATTATACATATAAAGAATAATGCATGCCTAACATGACAAATTTTGACCATGTCACGTTCACATTGATTTGGGCTTAGCAATTGGGCCAACACTTGGCACAAGCCCATTCCATTTGACAAATAGGCTTGGATTAGGTTCATGGGCTTCCTCAATATCTTGGATTAATCTTTGGTCCAAAACTCTTTTGGGCCTAGGTCCAACTTAGGCCATTAATCCAAGTCCAATAAGAAACAACATAAATTATTAATTTAATACTTTAATTAGTATCTTATATTAATTAAGTATAAATTAATAATTAAACCCTTAGTGGAATTAGATTTCATGATATGCTAGAATGATTGCTTAAGGCATAAATCCAATTCCATTAATCTTAATTAATTGATCAGACTCCTTAATTAATTATTAGATTAATATTGATGATGATTTGGTAAAACTCTTTTAGGTGTGACTTAGTAGGTTCATGTCTAATTGGCAATGAGAAGATAATATCAACACTTGATATTATTCGAAATTCCTTTCAATTCTAAATGTGAAAATACCAATTATGCACATTTAGTTCTCATAAGTTGTGAGTGACCCTAGCATCGATATCACAACTACCCAATTAGAAATCAATGCATGTATTGATTCACATGAACCCTTTGGTCATAATTACTGTGCACTAAAATCCTTTCATTAGAAGATCCCGATATAGCTTAGTGTCAAGGTTTAGTCAAATTCTAATAGCTATATCATATGACCTCATCTCAAGTTTAATTCTTGATAAAACATAAAAAAATACTAGAAACTCTTTTCTAGTACTGAAACTCTTTCACACTGTGTCATGTTTGTCCTGGCCAGGAACTTATTCATTGAGAACAAACTGAGATAGCATAGGATCTTATCCTAGTTCACTCTAGGCAATGAATCCCATCTTGGTCGAACACTCATCTCTACATTTAACCAACTAGGGCCACCACACGCCGTATACCCATGTGTGATTAACATAAGTATGTAAGTGGTAATAAATCCTAGCCACTTAAATGTGGATGACCGTGTCACCTCAAGTCAAAGGACCATATGCACCATTATGACCTAGACTATAATCGTTGACTATAAGTGAATATCCTTGTGATCATAAGTCTAACATCATGTTCGATCTACCCATCATATGAGTATCCATGTGTCTATTATGATATCTCACATCATGTAGCATGAGACTCACTACCTCCCACTATTAGTATCACATACTAATCAAGGAAAATAAACAGAGGTGATAGTCAAATTAATATTACCCAAATATTAATTTACCGACTATGAACAATTTTATAGCATATGTACTAAATGAATATGTAACTCATATTATCAACTCTTGATAATAGATTCATTTAACTTTATGCTAATGGTAGCCAACTTTATGCTAACTTTATGCCAAAGGGTGATTTTCCCTTACCGCATATTGACACCTTAGTAGATAACGTGGCTTCCAGCGCTATGTACTCTTTTATGGATGGTTTCTTGGGGTTCAACCATATCATGATGGCAGTGATAGACAAGTTGAAGACTTCATTCATCACTGAATGGGGTGTCTATTGCTATTTAGTCATGCCATTTGGTTTGAAGAACGCAGGGGCCACTTATCAGAAGATGGCTACCACATTGCCATATGACATGGTTCACAAGGAGATTGAGATATATGTGGATGACATGATGGTGAAGTCTCCAACACGGGAAGGACATTTTAAAGCTCTTAACAAGTTCTTAGCCAGAGCAGAAAAAAAATATAACCTAAGTGTAGACGGCGGGGTTTAGCGTGCGCCCAAGTTTATTGCAACCGCGACACTGTTTGAGCTCAGGGCTCTAGGGAACACACTAACCATTGTCACAAAGACATGGCGTAGAGATGAGGAGTCGCCACCCAGGGTAATAACTGGGACAAATTGAAAGTGGTGGTAACT
>CATIWM010039793.1:0-19264 GCA_949671775.1 Mallotus repandus | reverse complement strand
ATCTGATTCACGGCTAAAACTTGAAAAAAGTACGTGACTATTAAAGAAAAGTGGGCGTATTTTTTGTTATTGGCTAAGAATCAGAAAAATAGAGAGAAAAGAAAATAAAACCCTTCCCCCCCACTGTGAAAAGAAAAATACGTATATATATACATATACAACCCTTTAACGCTATAACGCTAATATGATTACAGGATAAAAATAAAATAAAATAATTTTTTATTTATTATAAATACATATTTATCAATACCATATTTATCAAATAAATCAAATAATAACCAATCAAATTTAAGAAAAATAAATAAAAATTACAAAAAAATCTAATTTTCACGCATCTAGATAGTACAATTCCGACCGGAATTATGGATTGCTGATCGACAATATGGAATTTCGATCGAAATTATCGAAAATCTGGAATTCCAATAGAAATTCAGATTTTTGGTCGGAAATCTGGGTCGAAAATCCATTCTTCCGATTTTTTTAACATCTAATTACAAAAAGACCCCTGAAGAAAAAGAGACTTTTCAATTGAGTCCATAAAAATAATTTAAAATTTAATTCAAAACCAATAAATCAGATCCAATAAATCTAATTTAACAGTTTATTTTCATCATCGGGTCCTTTGTCGTATCCATGCTCTAGTCATCCCGAAATTGGGAGTTTACAACGTTCAGGTTCCAAAAAGAATGTTGGCATAATAGTGGGGTTATCGACCGTTGGGGCATTTATCATTGTGGTACTGGCTGGAATTTTTTTTATGTTATGCACAAAAAGAAAAAGATTGGCATGCCAAGGCAAGACAGGGATTCCGCCATTAATTAATTCTTATTTAGGATGTCGCATTCCCTTTGCAGCAGTTCAAGAAGCCATAAACAACTTCATGCTTCACTGTAATGGCAACCTCATAAAAGAAAAACAAAAGATTCTCAGGAACTAGCAATCACTTGGCACCAGGCGCTTGCTCGGTCATCAGTTGGTTGTGAGGACACCTTATTGAAACTATTGGCCCTGCATCAACTTCACTTGGAGCATCAATCTACGGAGCACCAAATTGAGACTTTCATTAGGAAGACTATACTCGTGCAGTATCCAAGGTTCCTTTTGTTCCAGTACAGTTAGGTTTACATTTTTAAATTCTTTCTTGATTGCTTAAATAATTTGATTCAACTGACAAAAGAAATGAGAGAGCAAAACTTATGAAAAGGATTGATATGAAAAGAAATATAAGTATGAAATTACTATATCTTCATTATGCTTTAAAGATGATAAGACGAAATGAGAGCAGAGGCATATTCCTTCTCACATTATTTTTTGAAGAAAATTTTCTTTTTTTTTTCTAGCTGCACAAGTGCAAAAAATACAGGAACTACCAGTCCTAAGTTAATAAATTTGAGTTAAGCAATTGTTTTATTAGGTAACAAATTTTTTAAATCAATGGCTATTATTAAATGAATATAAATCTAATGGTTTTGTATCTAAACAAATATTTGCACTGAAGAATGACTCCAAATTAAATAGATAAAATAAGGTTGCTATGTAATGGTGAAGGGACAACAATATTAAGGGACTAAATAGAAAGTTTTATGATGTTATTTTTATAAGAAGTAAAATTAGAATGGTATATGGCAGTTTAGAGAGACAGCTGTAAGAAGCGAAAAAAGTGAGAGTGAGTTGTTGTGCATGCAGGTGACCAGCTTTAAAAAAATAAAAATAGCTTTCTTTTTTAACTATACACCATATCAAGATCCACTGTCTCAATTTCTTTTGCTCGTCAGTTTCTAACATTAAACCATAGTGTCATCAAGGACATGATATGGATTTTAGATTTCAATACAGAGAGTTGTAAGTAGATATTTGGTAGAATATTTCAAAGAAAAGGATGAAAGGGAGATGGGTGTCATGCGAAGAAGTAACCAGCTGACAAAAAGGGGAAGTCTCTAGCCTTTGTTTCTTCTAACTTCAATTCTTAGCACATATTCACAATCCTCTTCAACTGAATCTCAATTTAGCATACTCACTCTACTCTCTATTCATGTATCTCTATAAAATCACAATATTCTTCTTGGAATGGAAGCAATTTTCAAAGTTGCATGTTAGTGAGTTGTAGAAATTCGCCTAATTTGACTTCAATTCAATAATTTTGGACTACCTTGAGTTATCTACAAATGGGTAAGTCATTTTGATCTTTGATTTCTTTTGAATTTAATAAAATAATGAGTTTGACGGGGGGTTTTGGATTTTTATGAGTTGAAACATGAGAATTTAGTTTAAGAAATGGTCTATGTATTGAGAATAAATGAAAGATTTAGTTGGATTTGTTGTTAAACAAAAAAAGAGAAGAAGATAATAAATTGAGCCTTTATTTATAACTATTTTGAGCTGAAATAATTCCATCTGTACATGTTTTGTTAACAATTGAATTATCTCTCTTAAATAAGATAAAATAAAATAAAAAAAGAATATGCATAAAATGAAGAGAATTATGGTTTTTTTTGCAATAATATTGATTTTTTTTATTGTTTTAAGTGGCTCGAAATTCATTTTCTTGTCTTAATTTAATTTGTTTTCATAAAGCTCTCAAGGAACATGTTTCTTGAACATTCATGACTATATTTTGGGTTTTAGATGAACATATCTTTGAACAAGAACAATCTGAATTCTTTGTTGGAGTTTTTCTTAATATTAATCTTTCTTTGTTAAGTTCAATTTGGTGTAAAAAATTTCCAAGGACATTTGGTTCACCATTTGTCATGTTTTTATATCCAATTTATTATAGAATTAATTATTTAAAGAGTTCTATTTATAATAAGAGTTCCAAATGAAATTTTATTTTATTTTTTTCTTTATGGTGTAATTGGGACTAGGCTTGAACTATTGGTTGTGCAATGAAATTTTGTTGGGTTTTGAAATTGAGCAAGGACTTTTCAATCATGCCTAGTTATATTTATAAATTATTTTGAATGTTAAAATTGGTCTCAAAATTTGGTTAAATCCATGGTATAAGCATATGTTAAATCCAGCCCTGCTATGTATGTAAGCCAAAATATTAAGCTATAAAACAAGATAAAAAGTGCGGCATCATGAGTTAAAAATGTGGTGAAGTTATATAGAAGATAAAGAATTAGACTAAGTGATGGTGTCACATTGCAATTACAAAATCAATTGTTGGGACTGCAAATAATTTTATAGTTATTGATTAGAGTACTTTTATGGTTTTAGTTAGACATGGTGATTTTAGGGGATATTTGAGTTCATCGAAAACTCAGTTGGATTGTTAGAAATTTTTATATTTATTTCTTTAGTCTCCTTTTGTCTTTTGAATAAATCTTAGATTTGGAGCGTAGAATCTTATTAAACACCTATTAATTTAATTCTAGGACTTGATTCAGCCACCGCCCTATAGCATGGACCTGTCCAATCTAGTTAATGTTTTGTGTCAGCAAGCACAGATGAGTGGTTAACCACATAACATTGGTTTAAATTACGTTATATGTTATGTGTTTAAATTACGTTATATGTATATATATGTTTTTGAAGATAGCATGTGCTTTATATTATATACTAAAATGAATATGTTCTTACCAGAGAACATTGATGAATACCAACTTGCTATTATTGTTTTTCATAAATCATTTAATTTATATAATAAAATTGGGAGAAAATAGCAATATATTCATCATTGTTTGGTTAAAGCAAATTACTATAGTAATATTTTTAGTTAGTATTTAGAACTCGGTGATTTTATAGTTTCAGTATGTACTTTTTGTATTTAATTTTCAACAATTATCTAAGCAACTATATGAGCATTACTTCTACTGATTTTTACTTAATTACAGTAATAGATAACCACGAATATTTAGCAAATATATTATTTATTTTTTTATTTTACTTAAGTGATAAAATTTTAGCAACTATATGACTATTTATTATTGTGTTGAACTTAGTGATTAGGTTCACCAAGTGTGTTTTGTACAGAGCTTCATCAATCATTTCCGTAAATATATGATTATTACTCTTTGATTACAACAATAAATGTTAGCAAGTATATTTTGTATTTAGCTCAATTTATATGAACTATTTGCTTATAATAAAATTCATACACTCGTGGAATATATCCCTTAGATTACACCATGATGACTAGTGTTTATTCTCAGCGCGCGGACACACACACACACACACACATATATATATATACTACTTAGCAACTGTCTTGAGATAGCGCTTAGTTGTACATATAGCTTTAAGGGGTATACAATCGGATGGTTATCCCTTAGGGGGCAGCTCTGCACATGCGTATGGCTAGCAGTTTATATACACTTGGACTGCTCAGCGTCATCATGTTCCTAATATGTCAGCATTCAACATCATACACTTGGAATATGTTTTTATGAATGTTCTTTTAGCTTTTACAGTAAATTCTATTAGTTACAACTTTATGTTAATTTAGAAAATAGCAATTTAAGATAAATCTTAGTATATTAATGATTTATACATGTATATTCAGTAGCTTTACAACTATTATTAAGTATTTCTTTGATACATTTTTAAAACGATAACTTCTTGTAAAGATTAGCTAAATTATTGTTTACAAGAGAATATGCAGCAACTTATATCTTTCATCAAGGCATTTGTTTTAAATGTGAAATATTTCGTAAAAAATAACATTCGTTACCGCTTTGTAATATCTTTACCCACTCAATGAGTATTTCTTATACTCACCCCTCACCTTTTAATTTTTTATAGATCTTCTATAAGGACAACAACGGTAGTATAGTAGAGTTATCTTCCTTTTATTTATGTTTCCAGCTCTTTGTTCCAACAATTCCTTCATATTGTCTTTTGGGTTTGTACTCAAGATATTTTTTTAAATATTATATCTATGTAGAAATAGAAGACATGGAGAACCTAAAGTATACTCTAAATCTTAAGCTTGTAGTTTTATAAATAAACCATGTTTAATCCTTATGTCATGAGAATTTATTATAGCATTTTAGTAAGCATAGCCATCTATTTAGCTAGTCGTGCCTGCCTCTCAGCTAGCGAAGTGGGTGTGACTTGGCTGATGCAAATTAGGCAGGCAACCATGATGATCACACTTCAACATTAGCTTATATTGTTTATTTAGGTGGGAATGTTGTTTTATGGTGTTCCAAAAAGCAAAAATTTATTGCCCATTCATCTTTGAAAGTAGAATATAGGGTTATCGCCTCTTGTACAACATATGTTTTATGGATTAAACATTTACTTGTTAAATTACATGTTAATTATTCAACTGCATCTCAGATTTTTTGTGATAACAATGGAGCAACATATCTCTTTGTTAATCCAATGTTTCACTCTTAAATGAAGCATACTTCTATTAACTATCACTTTGTTTGTGATAATGTAACGTAAGGTTCATTTGCCATCTCTTATTTCTTGGCCAATGATGTGATATCCCTATTCAAAAAGAAGCATGTGGCATTGAGGAGGGATAGCTGTTAGAATAAGGAAGAAGAAGGGGAAGTGGCAGCCATGCAAGCTGTTAACAAATAAAAAATAGTAGCTTCTTCTCAAAGCTGAAAACAAGAGCATCATCACAACTCTTTCTTAAGTCTGTAAACCCATCTCATTTTTTCCATCATTTTCTCTCAGCAAGCTCCTTCCCAAATCAAGATTCCCTTCATAGTTAGGAAGTCAAATTGCAGAATTATTTTGTTAGTGAGTTGTAAGAGGAATTTCATATATCCATTTCCAAGTTCTTCCTTAAATCAACAAATTCAAGCAAATATAATTTCAACAACATTTGGGTAAGTAAATTATAGACTTGATTCAACCTTTGTTGTGATTTAAATTGTCATACCCTTCTTTATAATCAGTTCTAGGATTATTATTGGATTAGTTCTTGTTATTAAAAAAATAGATGCATACAGAAGTTGAAAATTTATAGGGTTAGCTTTGTTCTCATTGAATTTGCATCTATATAGTCGTGTTAATTAGATTTCTAGTTAGCTTTTATCTTGATCAATCTCTTAATCATTGTTGTTGTCAAGTTTAAGCTATTGATTTCTACTCTCATCAAAGACCAAAACTTATTCATATATGGGATTTTTTTGATGATTGTGCATGTTGATAAAACAGGCTCAAACAATGTGGTTATGAGGTTGTCAACAAGCTTATAGGGTGCTATTATGACTGTGATTGGGATTTGGTATGAATTTTGAGTGCTGTCAATTTGAATAGATAGCTGCAGATTGTTATCGCAGTTTCACAGTACAATTAAGGCAATGCTGTAGTACTTTAAGGTGATGCCTTAGTACATTAGGGCAGTGCCTCAGTAGTGAAATAATGCCCAACACCCTGATTCTCGCCTTTTCAATTAGGCACAATTGGAATGCCATTAAGACGACACCTTAATGCTATGTCGATGCTTTAGTGCCATCCCATAAGCATTTTTGGACTAAAAATGAGTCCGTAAACTGTCGTATTACCTTGTGTTAACTAGTTTTACTAGAATTTAGTTAGTAAGCTTAGAATCTTATTTTATTGTTATTTAATGTCTCTATATGAGCCGTTCCAGCTACAGTAGTAGAAAATAAACTAGGTTTATCTAGTTAGTCTTTTGTGTCAGTAACTCCAAGTGAATGGATAACTATATAACATTGGTTCTCAAACTACGTTATTTATATTTATAAATAATGATGAATTCATATTATCAACATATTAAGATTTCCTTACAAATAGTTCTTGGGAAATATTAAATATTGTTTATATTCACAACATGTATTTCATATTATACACATATTTTAATGAATATACCTTTATAGATGAATTTTTATCAATGTCACTTTATTAATATTATTATGTTGCAAGTCCTTTAGCTTATATAATAAAATTAGGAACAAATAACATTATATTTATCATTGACAGATTAAAGCAAATTATTATAGTTATTGTTTTACATGACTAAAACAATAAAATGGCAACAAGTGTATTTTCTATTTAGCTTGATTTATATGAATTATTATTTATAATAAAATCTTTATATTCATGGTATATATCCCTTAGATTACACTATGATAACTGGTGTCTATTTTCAGTATTATACTATATATATTAATTATATCAGTAATATTACTCAACAATTGTCTTAGGGATCGCTTGGTTGTATATATAACCTTGGGGGCGTAGAATCGGGTGGTTACCCTTAGGGGCACCTCTACGCATGCATATGACCAACAATTGTATATACTTGGGCTACCCAGAGTCATCATGCTCTCAACGAGTCAGTAATTCAACATAATCTTTTGGATATGTATTTAGCGAGTGTATGGAATGATTTATCTTAATTATTCATTTAGTTTGATTCAGTAATTATGTTATTTACAGTTTACATATTTTAGAAATTAGTGAATGATACTAAATCATAGTTTATTATTATTTTCATAAGTTTATTATATACTTAGTAGCTTTGAAATTTTTATTATTATGGTAATATCTTATTATGAATTTATTAAGAGAAAAATAGCATTTATTCCCACTTTGTTATATCTTTACCAACTCACTAAGTATTTTTATACTCACCCCTCACTTTAAATTTTTAAAGATCCTCTAGAAGCACAGTAGTGCTAGTATAGTAGAGTCACCTTCCTCTTGTTAGTGTTTCCAGATCATAGAAGAGATTGTGACAACACTTCCTTTATTTTATCTTTTGGCTTTGTAATCAAGATATTTTTAAATATTATGTTTATGTCTATAGAGATATGAATAGTACTGGAATTTGAGAACTTGGTATGTAACCTATAAGTAGAACTTAAAGTATGTTCTAGATCATAAGCTTGTAGTTTTATATATATATATAAATTATGTATAATCCTTACATCATGAGAATTCATGATAGCATTTTAGCAAGCTTAGCCAGCTACTTAACCAATCGTGCCCACTCATCAACTAGCGAAGTGGGTGTGACAGTTTTATTAGTATCAGAGCATAGGTTGGATAGATTTTATAAACACTTAGGAATATTGAAACTTTATGAATATTAGCTGATAAGTCAATATTGAAATTTTAGTAGTTTATAAAGAGCCCTACTCTTAAAATAGAATAATTTAGTCTAAGGCTTCTATTTTGTTATGATTTTATAGGATCATGCTGCCCAGAGCTAGGAGGGGTAGAGGTTATGGTGGTTGAGTTATTAGACTTGCAGATGTTGGACACTCTCATAGGAATCCTCATAATCATCCTCAAGAGATGGATGATGCATCTCATAGTGGAGAGGAATATATTGATTCCACCTCCAATGATATGGCTTTTGGAGTGTATCCAATTACTCCACCTCCACAATAAGATCCTCTACCTCTTGTTAATACGCTCCAATTCCACCTAATCCACTTCCAACTTTGCAAGTACCTCCTTTTCAAGCTGATGCTGGCATGGGAACTTTTATGGTGCAAGCATTTATTGCTGCTATGGCTGCTCAAAAGTAGTACCGTGATCTTTGAATGATCATAGATTGTGCTCGCATATTTGGTGCTTATGATTTTGAGGGATCCATAGATGGTTGAATTATAGATGAATGGTTAGAAAAGCTAGAGAAAGCTTTCCTCATCTTAGGATTTTTGAAAGCTAAGAAAGTTCAGAATGTGCATGGTTTTATGAAAGGCTTGGCAGTTGATTGGTTAACCAAGGTATGTCATTTTTATGGTAAAGAATTGACATAGAACATATTCATCACTAAATCACTGAGTTTTATAAAGAATATCTCATTGGCAGTTATAAAAAACAAACAAGAAGCATTCTTTAAGCTTAGTCAGGGTAGCCTATCAGTTAGAGAATATGATGATTGGTTTAAAGATCTTTATTAATTTATTTTTAAAATTATGTCTTTGGAGGAGATCTAGTTGATAGATTTAGAAGCAGATTGCAAGCTTGTATGTGAACTGGAGTAGTTTGGTATAAAAGAAATAATTTCAGAGAGTTAGTTCAGAAGACACTTGCTTTTGAGAAGGTAAAAAAATGAAGAGCTAGAGCAAAAGCATAAGAATAAGAGGTTTAACCCAAGTTCTTTTCAAGGTTACAGAGATAAATAAATTAACAGAGGAGTCAGTACATTTCCATTTAGATCAGGCTATAGTGGTAGTGGTCAAAGTTTGCACATGAATATAAAGAATAAAGCTAGCCAACCATAAATTAGTCAGAGCTCTGTAAGGTAGCTAGTGGTATCTCTGTAAGCGCCCAAAGAAAAGCACATGGTGGTGCATCATTAAATAACCAAAGAGGACAGACATACCTAAAATGCCCAAATTATGGCAAGTTTCATGAAGGAGAATGCAGAAAAAGATCTTTAGGTTATTTTGAATATGGAGAATTGGGGCATATTAGAAGTGATTGTCCTTCACTAGTACACACTAGTGGTATTGCACGAGGATCTACAACACCTAGGAACCAAAATGGTGGAAGAAATTTTCCAGAAAATAGACAGGCTGCCAATGGCTCTAACTCTAATACTGGCAGAGGTGGTGTTGTTGATGTGACATCTTAGCAAGTCAATTGACCTCTGACTCAAGCTAGAGTTTAGGCGATGACACAAGATAAGGCATTAACATCTCCCAAAGTTGTTAATGGTATGTTAACTATTTTTAATCAAGATGTTTATGTGTTGTTTGACCCTAGAGCTACACATTCATTTATGTCTCACACTTTCGCATTGCATATTGATATAAAACCAAGTTCTCCAGATGTTGTGATGATTTTTATGCAATCCATTTGGAAATTCTAAGGATCATGAGAAGGTATATAAGGATTGTAAAGTTAAGTTAGGTCAGCATAAGCTTTTAGCAAACTTAGTTCCCCTATAACTTTAAGTACTTGATGCAATCTTAGCATGGATTGGCTACCCCACCATTATGCTACATTAGATTATTTTAAAAAGATAGTAGAGTTTAAGCGCCTTAGGGAAACTAAATTTTCTTTTTCAAGGGATGCGTCATGGTCTTCCCTCGTTTGTGATATCAAGCATAATTGCTAGTAAATTGTTAAGGAAAGGTTGTCATGCATTTCTTACTCATGTTATTAACACCAACTCTGAAGGGCTGAGGTTGGAAGATATTCTAGTAGTGTGTGAATTCAGAAATTTTTTTTCAGAAGATATTTCAGGTTTACCTCTGGATAGAGAAATTGAATTCTTTATAGATGTGGTACTTGACATAGCTTATATTTCTCAAGCATCTTATAGAATGGCCTCGGTAGAGTTAAAATAATTGAAAATTCAATTGCTAGAGCTATTAGTTAAGGGTTTCATTAAGCCTAGTGTATCACCTTGAGGAGCTCCTATATTATTTGTTAAGAAAAAAGATGGTTGCATGAGTCTATGTATAGATTACAGGTAGTTAAACTGGGTTACAGTGCATAATAAGTACCCATTGCCTCATATTGATGATCTTTTTGATTAATTACAAGGAGCTAAAGTTTACTTAAAGATTGACCTGAGGTTCGGATATCACCAATTGAAAATTAAAGAGAAGGATGTACATAAGATGACCTTCAGGACATATTACGGACATTATAAGTTCCTTGTGATGTCATTTGGGTTAACTAATGCACCAGCTGCATTTATGGATCTCATGATTAGAGTATTTCGGAGGTACCTTGATAAATTTGTGATCGTATTCATATAAGATATATTGGTGTATTCTCAAAGTAATGAGGAGCATAAAGAGCATTTAAGGACAGTATTATCAACTTTGAGAAGTGAACAATTGTTTTCCAAATTGAGCAAGTGTGAATTCTGGCAAGATTGGATTGACTTCTTGAGACATGTCTGTAAGTACCTAATTTCTGGATGATTTGAGTACGGATGTGACAGAAGACCCAATGATTAAAATTGATTGTGAAATTAGATTTATTGGATATGATTTGTTAGTCTTGAACTGAATTGTAAATTATTTTTAGGACCTATCTTTAAATTTTATTTAATAATTTTTAAAACAAATTTTCAAAAAATCAAAAAGAAAAAAAAAGGAATTGGGCCAACTTTGGCCCAAATGAATTCAATTTTCCAAAATGCATTTCAAAATAAAAGTGGCCAAATGGCCACTTTCTTTTTGTCAAAATGGCCAATTTCACTTGTTTTCCAATGGGAAAACTATATTTCAGATTGGAAATATAATTTTCTGATCGGTCCCGTATTTTTTATTTGATAAATATTTATTGATAAATATGTATTTATTAGATAAATAATGAAATAAATTATTATTATCATGTATCCAACTTAGGGTTATAGGAGGTTATGTTTATATATACGTGATTTTTCTTTTCAGAGAGGCTCCTCCTAGCTTTGAATTTTTTCTCTACCTTTCTAATTTTTATCCGTGAGCCAAAAACACAATACTTTTACTTATTTTTTTATTTTCATGTTATTTTCTTTATTCCTTTGCTATGAATCATATCCAAATAAACAAAAATCACAGACAACAAAAAACTCACAAATAATAAAAGTCACAGACTTTCTATCAATAGTGATCACCTTATGAGGGGAATTAATTCGACATCCATCAAATCATTTCTTCTTCTACTCCTTTCTATTTTTTATTTTGTTTGATTATTTTTATTCTATTTAATTTTGATTTTATTTAATTTTTATTTGTTTAATTACTAATCCTTATTTATTTTATTTTTGTGTTTATAATTATAGATGGGGTGACATGAATCCACTGTGGAAAAGAAAACCTATGGAGATTTCTTTATAAAAGCCGTGCAATCAAGACTAACCTTTTTAGTTTACGTAGTTTTTCTTATTATTTTGTATTTTTAGTATTATTTTAATTTTTTGTATTTTTTTATTATTTTTGGGTTGTATTTAATTTTAATTTATTTATTTGGTAGATTTTGTAATAGCCCCAGTAGTAGTGAAATTTTATGTGTGTTGTGTGTTTTATTTTAATTAATTGGTTAGTAATTAGGTTTTATTTGGTAAATTAAATTAAAATCAATGGTGGCAGTAGATAAATTAAGGTTGTCATGAAATAAATTAGGCTGGGAACACAATAAATTTTGTCTTTCTTATTATTTTGATATGGATTGGACTTTTATTTATTTTCTTTGTAATTTTTTGCCTGTGTATTTTAATTGTAGTTTTATTTGAATTTAAGCTCATAATAATAGGCCCATAGGTTTTAGAATTAATTTAACTTTTAGGTCAATCTCTTAATTAGCCCATTATTTAATAAGTTTGTTAATTTAGGTTTAAATTTAATTAAAATAAATTTAGGCCCATATTTTAATTATATTCAGGTTAGATTAAATTAAGGACCATTTAGCTAATTTAGATATAGTCTCACTTAGATAATTAAAATTAATTAGACTTAATCAATTAATTAAAGCACTCTTACATAAATGGTAGAATTAGGCTCACTTAGAATTAAAAGATGTACAATTAGGCCCACTAGTTTAAAGCTTTCATAATTTGTAGACTTAGGCTAATTTTTAGAATTAAAATAAGCAGATTTAGGCTCATTTAATTGAAAATTGGATAGGAATTAGGCCCATTAGTCTTTAAGCTAACTTGTAAAATAAAACATGTAGAATTAGCTCACTTTAATTAAAATGATGTAGACTAGACTAATTTAGAGATTGTGAGCTTAAATGAATGCATTGTTCGTATGCTTTCCATATGACTAATTGCCTTGGAGTTTGTTAAAATAAGGGTTTGATATGAATTGTATGTAAATAAAGAATAATTTAGTGATTAATAAGGCAATTCTAAATGAACATGAGACTAAAAGAAGTTAGTATTCCGTGCCCAGAATCCTCCTAGTGTGGTGCTAACTCTCTTTTAGGGAATCGATTTACCACTACTTTCAAAAATTGTCCTAATTATTACCCTGGGTGGTGACTACTCATCTTCATGCCATGTCTTTGATAAGGTTAGTGTGTTCCTTAAAGTCTTGAACTCAAATATTGTTGTGGTTGCAAAAATCTTAGATGTGCGCTAAACCTTGGCGTTTACAGTGGTGACTCCACTAGGGATAAGAGATACTGATTATGCTTTTGTTGTTTAGAATTATTTTATTAATTATTATTTTATTCTTGCATTCATTTTTTCAAGTACTTATTAACCGATGACAGTAGTTTACAGTCCCTTGATTCCACTAGCTTCTTAGGATTGTAAATTGGCTAACCATCACTCTTAGCCTTTACTTGATCAAAAAATATGTGCCAGCCCAATCTAACCATGGTAAGTCCTTAAGAGGGCACTTATTATTAAGTGAGCAAGATATGCTATGCCCGCCTAACCTTAGCCTGTGACCCAAGTCCTTAAAGGGGCATCTCGCTAAGGGAACCTTAACCTTTTTCACCAGACTAAGCTCATGTAGTGGCCTAGTAACTTCCCTTAGGATTACTTAAATTGCTTATGTATGTTGCCATGAGATATTTCTATTTATAAAAGCCTAAGCCCATACTTTAGAAGCCCATATGGACTAATAAAGATTGGACTTTATTTTTATACCTAGAAATGTTATTTTCATGCTTTTATTACTTTGAGAGATTTGGCATGCACGTCGGTTCTTGATATCCCTTGCTGATATTAAGACTAAGACAAAAAATCCTAGGATAAGAGACTCACCATTGAATCGTGTGTGGGAGATATAAGGTTATAAGGACTTATGTTGTATATGTTTGACTTTAATAGTTGACTTTGCATAACATGTGCATCATGCATAAATGCATCTTATACATCATACTAACACCTTGTTTTGTAGCTATCATAGAGTCATCTAGGTCTTTCTATATTTGGAAATGAAGAGGCGGCGTACTAGAAAGAATCACTTCAAGCCCAAGAGCCCCACTAATATGCTCTACCTAGAGACACCGTCGACCTCAAGCTGAAGAGATAGAATAACTAAAAGGAAATTGGTCTATAGATAACTTGAGGGTTATGTGTCACACCTCATCTCACATAGCCCAAGATGGACGTTTAAAACCAACCATTCAGCAAATGATTTAATTTAATCAAATTATGTATTAATTATAATTATGTTAGTTAAAAGAATTAAAATAAGCCTGATGTAATCCTGTAATTGAAAATAAGAAAACCTTCCTGTAATTTGATGAATTTATGATTGATAAATATAATATAGGATTATTAGGTAACATAGGAAAATCACATTTTTATAACTAGATGGATATTAATCTTTGCAAACCAAAGACATGGTAGAGTAAACATTATTAAGCAATATAAATCACTTTTATACATAGATGCTTTACACAAAGCCTAGCCACCACTATTTGACTTAAGAATATATCCTTTTATAATACTTATATAAACATAATTAAGAAACAAAAATATTAGGCTTCTCTAACGAGGATATTGGCCAACCTTAATCTGAAACTTCTATACACCCTCTCTTAGCTCAATCCACCCACTATGAAGCCCTGTTATCTGAAAAAGTTTATAAAATAAAGTAAAATGAGTATAAAAATACTCAATAAATAGATATTCCAAGAAAAAAAGAATTTAATTATATCAAACACATTAAACTTCTCAAATCAAAATACTAAAGTACTTAAAAATCAAATTATAATCCGCTTGAAATATCAAAGCTATTCTTACTTTTAAACTTATACAAAGTTTAGTCAAGTAAAACACATGCATTTATAAACATTAATACAACCTTTCACATGTATTAACCATCCTTAAACAAGCATCACAACCAGGCCATCACCAATTCAATCTCTAGCCACACTTGAAGGCTAACCCTACGACTACATTAACACGGAACGACCCTTCTTCCTTCACCGCCCTGCAATCAAGTGCCCTATTGTTTATTACGCAATAACAACCAACACAATCTCAAATGTGCATATATCATCTCAGCACATCAACAACTCATATAGGGTGGTAATACAAAAATCAAATATCATTTTCACCAAATAATCAATCAAAATAACATTATCACATTTATGGTTTAATAACCATTCAAAATCAATCAATCTTTATCATAATTCAAAGAAGTAAAATCATATTGAGCATAAGCTCATTTTAATCACCAAATAACTAAAAAGATCCCAAATCATATCACAAAGCAAAATGCATAGAAATAACACATTTAGTTTGTATACTTGAAACCTTTTAAGCTTGAAGCTTAAACATGTGATTTAAGTAGCAAAGGCTGAATTCAAACCATTTATAATACATCAATTTAGGTCATTAAAAAGCTCATTTTATTCTATAATAAAAGGTATTAAAGAGCTTGAGTAACTACTCACAAAATAGCTTTCAAAACCAACACAACCGATTCACCGTTTTGGTTCAGTTTGCACCACCACTATCCTTCCCTTTTCCAGCACCTAAAACATGGAATTATTTAAAAATTATCAATATTACATTACCACATACTACCTTAACCATGCAGTCCCCACATGATATGCAAAATGTGTAAACCAACTCAAATTCACAATTCTGCCCCTTTAACTCTAGAAGGGTTGTTTCAGGCCAAACTTACAAAAATTTCTCAAACCTTTAGAAAATGAATCTCAAGCTCAAATTTGAATCAGTCTTATTTCCATATGAATAATAAATACTGTGAAAATTTTGCTTCATTTGGATAAGTATAGAGCGAGATATAAGCTACTAAACACAACCAGGTCACTATACATGAATAGAGTGAGCATCAAAATGTTTCTTTTTATTAGTCTAACTTCCTGACTGATTTAGCTCAAAATCAAAGAGAAAAATTCTTGATTACTCTTTTAAGTTTTCATGGAATCAAAGAACACTCAATTTGGAGCTCTCTAGCTCAAGTTATAATCAAAACACAGAGATTGTCAAACTAGACATATAGAACCCAAAATCTGCAGCATGCAAAACCTAACTCAATTCAACCAAAAACTTATAAATTACTTATCAATTAATCACCAAAGTCTTTAAATAGGAAGATCAAAGCTTGAAAAGTATTTGATACCATCAAATTGAACTTGAAAAGTAAGCCAAAATTTGAAGAAGTTTGCAGCCCCTAGTTCTCTCTCTTTCTCTCTTCTCTTTTCTTTTCCTTTCTTCTCTCTTTCCTTAACATCTAAGGTTTCCCACTAATGTCCATGAATTTGTTTCCTTAAGGATAAGGAAAAGAGGTTTCTAGAATTAAGTTAGATATGTTATAAGGTGAAATGCTCATTTTAGCCCTTAATGAAACATTCATAATACCTATTAACCTTGAAACTTCCAATTGTCCATTTTAGGACATTTATTTGTTTCAATTAAGTCCATATCATCCTAAACTCTTTAATTCTCACTCTTTACTTTATTTTTAATCCTAATCCCTTTTATTCTCATAATTTTACTAATTTTGAGTTACATCAGAATTTAAAAATTCTCGCCCTTCGATTGAGCACAAGTCACGGCTTAACCCGATACACTAGCCTAACCATGTATACTAGCTTATACTTAAACTCAACCAATATATATATATAAATGCAATGTAATATTTATGCAAATGTACCTATAGTAGAGTACGGGTGTGACACTATGATTCGAGATAATTTGAAATAGGCTTTGGCTAGATTGATGCCACCTCCCACAATGGAAATAATGCATGTTGTTGTTGCAGTTCCACCTGCTACTATTCCACCTACTATTGCTGCTATTCCATTCATTGTTGATGCTCCACCTCCTACCATTCCTATTGATAATGGTAATATTGGAGACCAACGCTTAAATGGTGCTTGAACTTTGCCTACTGTTGAAACAAAGTTTAAGGACGAGAAGAAGAAAAACACAAGAAGTGCAAGAAGGAAGAATTACCAAACTAGGGGCACTTAATAAGAAACCATTAGCCACATTGCATATATCCATGTAATACAACAAAATAGGAGATTCTCAAACTTTAACCAACCCTTGTAAAAACTCCTTGAGTACTTAATGTAAAAGGGTTTACTTTGACCTTTAATCAACTTAAAAACATTAAGCCTAAACAGCCCAAGATATGATCCAAATAGCTATTGCAAATTCCACTAAGCTATTGGACATTCCACATATACTTGTATTTGCCTAAAAAAATGAAATTCAAGACCTATAAATGTTGAAAAAATCACAGATCCTGAAAAATAAAACCCAACCAAGCACTAAAAATGTACCTTCCCCAGACAAAATGATAATCATCTCAAGAATTAGCAAAGAGGAAGTGTTAAATTCCTTTAAAGATTTAGATGTGACATCCATTAAAAAATCACCTGATGCCTTTAAGACAAAAGAGAAGAGTAAGAAGCTTGCCGCTTCTGAGAACGATGAAGAGAAACTGAGGAAGAAGTCATTGAGGAAATGCAATAATAGTTATTGTATTTTCCACCTGAAAGACAGCCACCATGAGACCTAGCATCCCTAGAAGCTAGAATTGAAAATAATTTTGTTCATGTTTTCTTTGAATAACATTTCAATTTCTTGAGAACTCTTTTATTTCAATGATTGATAATATGAATTCTCATTTTGGTTATTTGTGTAATGTGCATCCTGATGGTACTGTGCATTATAATATTGATCATATGTGCATATTTGACATAAATTCACCTCAATTAGATTCATTCAACATGGGTACAAATGATAATCCTAAGAAATTTCTATATCATATGATGTAACTTCTGAAGAGAGGAAAAAATTGAGAGAAAAAAGAAATGAAGACATGTAAGGGCTAGAAATAGAATTGCAGAACATTTCATTCCTATTTGTTCCAAAAGTAAGGCCAATTGAGCATAAGCTTCCATGACTTCAACCGAAATGAGCAGAAAAGAGTGATAAAGTCAATTGCATTGCATGGACACAAGTGCACTAGGGGCAAAATAGACGCTTAGGTTTATAAAGAAAAATATTATCTACAGTTCCAAGCATGAGATCATAACTTGCTATAGAAATATTTGATCAAGCATCATAAGAATTCATCATACTAGCCTCAGGCAAGCAAGTAGAGCAATTGAAGTAATTAACAAAAATGTCACGAAAATCCTTTTGAAGATTGGCCCGTGCATCTTCCATTTGCTTTATGGAGATATTAGGCCACAGTATGAGCTTCAGCAGATGAAACATCATTCTCATTTGTGTATGGAAGTGAAGTAGTGACCTTGAAAGTAGTTTTGGAATTTAAAATTCTAGAACACGAGTGACACAAAAAAGCTACGATTACCTCATACAAAAAAAGAAAGTACACTTCATTCCACACTCAAGTGAATCGATGAAGGATAATTAGGAATTTCAACAAGAAAGTCAAGCCTGGAATGATAAAGGTTAGAGATCTAGTTTTAAAATAAGCAAGGGCTATACTGTTAGATCCAAGACGAAAATTCAGGCTAAATTGGAAAAGCCCCTATTTGGTTAGACAAATTCTGCCTATGGGTACTGCAAAGGGAATGAATTCACAAAGCCCATTAATTTGGATTCCCTTAAGAAATACTATCCTTGAAAAAATGAATGAATAAAAAATAAAATTAAAAATAAAGAATAAAAGTTTGCTGGCTAGAAAACCTAAAAAAGCTGGTCAGGCAAAAATTAGGA
Organism: Mallotus repandus; assembly: GCA_949671775.1. NCBI lineage: Eukaryota > Viridiplantae > Streptophyta > Magnoliopsida > Malpighiales > Euphorbiaceae > Mallotus > Mallotus repandus. Next base: position 747 of record CATIWM010039793.1, on the reverse strand, counting down.
CATTCCCACTTTTCAAAAAACTTGCAAGGGCTGGTAGGCAAAAATTAGAAAAAATAAAAAAGGGATACTGTTGATTAGGAAACCTGCAAATGGCTAGCCAGGCAAAATTTAGGGAAATAAAAGTGAGAAAAATATTCAATTAGAAAATTCAAAAGGAGTAGCTGATAACAGAAGTTGTATCATGTGATGTAATGAATGTGCTCATTTTTGCCCTAATGAATGAATAAAGTTTAATTTGAAATTTTTGTTCAAACATTGCATATTCATTTTTATCATATTCCATAAGTATCTAAATGGAAAAACAAAATATAATCAAAGCTAAAAAATCAGAGCTATGAGATCATTATTCTAGTTGCATTATTTCTTCTTATCACCCTCTACGATTTTATATGAGAATCCAGGTTGCTCACTAACTTAAATTCCTTTTAGCTCTTATGGATTTGCCTTTTAATCTTCAAAGCAAAAAATTGCAACTGATGGGGTTAATAAGACAAAGGATCGATAAAAGCAGTGAACACATTAAATTTCTTCAAGAACCAAATCTAGAAAAAATAAAGAAAGAGAAAAGATAAAAATTCAACCTGCTAAGTTGAAAACCTGCAAGGGTAGCTTAGCCAAAAATTAGGGCAAGCCTACTAAGTTGAAAACTATCAAGGGTGGCTTAGACAAAAGTTAAGGCAAGCTTCCTAAGTTGAAAACCCACAAAGGCAGCTTAGGTAAAAATAAAGGCAAAAGGAAAAAAGGAAA
>CATIWM010039772.1:0-41148 GCA_949671775.1 Mallotus repandus | reverse complement strand
TTATTTGTATTTTTGTTAATTTTGTCATTTTTTTATTTCTTTCTTTTATTGCTAATTTTGCACTTTTTTATCATAAAGTTCATATTTTTATGGTAAAAATTGCATTTTTATCATTTTTATTATTTTGTTCGCAGGTTTATTATTTTGGTCATTTTTATTTCTTTTAATCATTAATGTTGCATTTTTATCATAAAATTCCCATTTATATAATGAAAATTGCATGTCCAGGTTTAGTCTTCTTTATCTCTCAATGGTAGTTTTGTGTCTATCCTCCATAATTATTTTGTCCATACAATATAAAGGATTTTATATCCTTGATTTTTGAAATCTACAACCCTAAAGCCTGTATTCTATTTCTCAACAGCTGTACTAGGGCAACCTCATGTTCCTCACTAGGTTTGGATGAAATGATTACAGGTAGTGTTTTGTTCTCTCCCAAATAGGTATATCTTAAATGAGCAGGTAAAGGTTTTAATTCTAATTGAGGTGATTTGATCCAAAAGGATCTTTATAAATTATTATAATATATTATATATATTTATTATATAATAAATTATAATATATTTATTTACCATTTTAAACCAATGGTTTATAATTTATTATATATTTATTATATAATAGATTATAATATAATGATTTACTATTTTAAACTAATGGTTTATATCAATTAGAAATTTATACCATTAATGTTTTGAGGTTTAAATTTATTTACTATTTTTTAAAATTTATTTTTAGCTATAAGAACATGTACATAAAGAGATGTTACTCAATTAAAGAAATCAAGCAAAACTTAAAAATGTTTCTTAGCTTCAATTTCTTTCTTATCTTTCTCTTCATTTTAAGAGAAACTTCTTTTAAAAAGAAGTATAACTTCAATTTCCTTCAAATAGGAATTCTAAGTTCTTTTACCTAGAAGTTTTGGATCGAATGGTATCAGAGCAATAGATTCAAAATGGATAAGGGGGTTTATGGTCCTAACTCACTACTAACACACAACTTTATGAGAAAAGCTTAAAGGTCCTTTACTGGTAAACAGAAAATGAAGGTCCAAAAAAGATAAGATGTCAAGAGCAGACAAATAGGGAATATTTTTATCTTGAAGGTGATAGAATCGCCATATTAGAATAACAAGTTAAAAACTTGAGAGCATCAATTGCTTAAATATTTGAAGGTATCAACTTCGAAAAAAATTCCACATGCATCATCTTCTAATAAGTCTGATCGTAAGCTCAAGAAGAAGGTTGGTGAAAAGAGTGAAGAGGAAGTTGATATAGAACTTAACGAGGAGGATCAAAAGGTTAAATCAAATAGTGATAAATATCCTATTGATACTTTAAAGATTGACTTTAAGGTTTGTATTCCTATCTACATATTGAACCTAAAAAGCTAGATAATTGGATAGATGTGTTAGGAACTTATTACACTATGTATAAGTATTCTAATGCTCAAAAGATAAAGTTCGCAAGCTTGAAACTTTTAAGCCATGCCCTTATGTTGTGGAAGTCTTATTAAAGACGTTATAATGTCTCTGATTTGACTTGGAAGGATTTGAAGGCACAAGGCTTCAAGTAAGAGATGTTATTTAGCCTGGATAAGGCTTCAAGTAGGAAATGCAAAGCGCTGTATAGCCCAAATAAGGCTTCAAGCAAAAAATTTAGTTTGGTTTTCAAAATCATGATACATGTAGAGTATACTTATGCTTTTGCTGGTTTGTCCCCATCGGGGAGAGCTGTGTATTAGAGACCTTGAGAGATGCTGGCTGCTGTAGTCTTGTATTAATATAGTTTTCATCTTTTCACGAGGTTTGATTGATAATTCTTAGCCAAGGATTTTTTTTACCTAGTGAAAAGCTAGCGTCTTAAATGATCGGGTGAGGATTCCTTAAAATGAGGCCATTGGGGATTGCGACGAATAAGACAACTCTTATTGCTAAAACATTTCCTTAAGAGGCATAATTATTGATCATACAATTTATTTTCCTACCTTTCCTTTGTTATTCAACGTGAATGTTGTCCAAGAGTGATTAGAATACTCTTACTCAGTTGGAGCATTAAAGTAAATTGAGACTTTATTTTTGTCTCCCTACATGGATTTTCCTTTTTTGGGTATTCTTCACCTTTCTTGTGCTATTCAGTTTGAATTATGTTGAAGGATCCTTCAGATACTCTTACTCATTTAAAAATTGGAGTAAATTGAGTATGATCTAGCATTTGTGCCAATTTAGGGGTTTATTTTTATAATGGTGAGTTGTTTGGTGTGTTACAATCCTTTGTGGTCCTTATTTTGAGGGACTCACTTCCTTTTCATAAGGTTGTCAAGCATTAAGTTGATTAGAGTTTAAGAATCCTGGCCCAGAATTATAGATCAAAGTCAAAAAATTTTGGAAGCTTCATTAGTGATAAGGCTAAGGCAGACAAGATCAACCGATCTGCCCCCACTATGTGCTCTCCTTGATGTGAACTCACCTTCAAAAAGCACGCAAGAATGTTTGTATAAATGCATGGATACAAATGCATGTGTGAATGTGCTTATGTGCATGTAAAATTAAATGGGACAAAAAACTTCCCTAGAGATTCTACGTGTTTTTGGATGGATCTTTGATTATTTTTGCATGTTTCTAATGCGTTATAGGTGCTCTGTGTCGATTCTTAAGCCTTAAGAGTGCTTTTGGAGTCTTTTTAGAGTTTTAGAGTGTCTTGTTGCCTCAGCCCACGAGTGTGGGTCAATATACGTGGGTCATATCCCATGTTTGTTGGATGAAGGCTAATTTATGGAATTGTAAGCCCCAATTTTTATCTTTTACCTTCATTTTTCATCCTTCTTTCTCTCTCTTCCTTTTAACTTTTCTCTAGACTTTAGGAATTTCTTCTCTACTTTATATTCCACCCAAGCTATGCAAAGAGGCAATTTTGGTGAGGTTGACCCCAAGCTCTTCGTGGGGATTGACATAAAAGCTAACCTCTATGACCCGAAGGAAGGTGGTGCCGCTCATTAGAAGCTGGTACCATCTCACCGCACCAGGCATGGAGTGATTCAAGGTCAGACTATTCCTTTGGTCTCATATCTGAGGGTACACGTGTGGATTCTTCATCGTCAGTAAGTTAATGCCTTTCTCTTTTTCTAGTGTTCTGCTTTTTGTATGCTTTTTAGAGATTTTTTACAAAATAGCACGAAGTAAATTATGATGTTTAAATTTTACTATTTTTTTGCTAGAATTATTATGCATAATACTTCCTTTTTCATTAAGATAGGCGCTTTTTTACTTCTACCTGCTTGAGTTTTTTTTCTCTCTAGTAGATGCTTGTTCACTTTTAAATGCTTGAAAATTTCCTTCACTAGGGTGCATGCTTGCTTTTCTTGTAATTTTTTTGTAAATAAATAGAAAATAAATAGTCAGCATGTATTTTGCTATTTTAAATGAAATTTTCAGTCAAAAATTTTATTTTGCTTACTTCTCTTTGTTAGGGCAATGTTACGCCTTTTGCCTAGTAGCTTTATCGAAGCAAAATAGTTTTATCGGAGTTTGCTTGAGATGGTTCAAGATCGAGCACGTGGCCTTAGGTTTGATGGTCTGATATAGGGTCTTGGCAGGTCAATCAATACTGAAGAGTTGCCAGGTGGCTGTGACTGCTTTGATTGAGAGGTGGTTAGATTGCATGCGCACTTTCCATTTCAAGTTTAGGGAGATGACGATCACGCCTTCGATCTCACTGTCATCATTGGATTCTCTTTTGCTAGGGCAATGGATGTCATTTGATATCCTTGATGATCTAATGGCTCTATACGTTAAGCTATTTGGTTGCAGTCCTAAGTTCAGGGTTGGTCGAGGAGGTCTGATCTCGTATACTTACCTTGTACTCTCATGAAGAGCTATTTTGATTGGCAGAGGAGAGACCACTGAGCGGCTGGCCATGTGTTTTATTTTCTATTTATTATGTACCATGTTGTTCCCCAACACGAACAATATGGGCGATTCATGGCTTTTTCCTTAGCTACAAGACCTTGATAGATTGAGCGAGTACGACTAGGGTTCCCTTGCTTATGGTTATCTAATGCATGGCCTAGATGATGCATGTAACAGGTCACAGATTTGTGGCATCCCCTTGGTGGTAGATGTGAGTTACTCTGATGTCATTTTGTTTTTATTTTTCCTTTTCCTGAATGTATTCCCCATAACACGACCTTTTTACTTTTCAGGATTTACAGATTTGGGCTTTCAAGTTTTGTATGCTTACTCCTCCTATCACGGTCACTCAAATGCCTAAGGAGTTCCCTTACTTCCCTCTTTGGGTTTCTGATAGCTGGAGAGGCAGCTTACAATTCCTAGAGGAGGTTCATGATGCTTTCACAAGGTTGACATTTGACAAGGTATGCTTCTTTTTTCATTGCCTGGTGGAATTCTTTATTCTTTTCTGATGATTTATTTTTGTTCTTGTTGTAGATTAACCTTCAGTGGTGGGCGAGTTTCCTATTGAGTTCTTGGCAATAATGCAGGGAGCTCCCCAGCTTTTTAGCATGAGGATTCTATTTGTGACCCCTATTGATCGTGCTTGGTATATGGGTGAGCGCATCATGGACTAGAGTAGTGGTCCTACTACTCATCATGTGCCCATGTCTTGCCCTATTGACAAGTTCTAGGGGAAGAATTTAGTGGGCACCCACTTAGATGTTGCACTGTCTGGGTTGGAGCCTGAGGGCATTTCCTATGCAGAGGCTATTATCCCCCATTTGATTGATAGTATGGCCATTGGTCGCGAGCTTACCCTTTTTACTGGTGGTTCCACTTTTACTGCATGTTTGATGAGTTTTTATGCTTCTGGCTACTTTGTGTTGATTGTTTTAGCTTTCTTTTTTATATGCATTTGAATCTTTATAGTCCCGTTCGAAGAGAACTCATGTCAGGGACACTGTTGAGGTAATAAGTGGTGTTGGTATTGTCAGAGTTTCCCCAGATACTAGTTATATAGTTCTGGAGTTATTGTAGTTCCCTTGATTCCTCAGGTCATAGGCTATGTTCTCTCTGAGGCAATGTGGTGACTTATATGGTTCTGGTGGTGAGTTAACCTATCACCTTTATCCTATAGGACACTATCCATGTGAGTTTCTTTTTATATTTAGCCCTTCGTATTCTTTTGATTCTTCTTGTTTAATGACTATGTTGTATACAGGTTCTTCGAGAGATAGCTCATTATTGGTTCTAATGCGCCTCAGGGCTGCTCAACCATCACATTTAACACTTTATAGAGGCCCACATGAGTATCCCTTCTTCCCTCTTCATAAACATTTTTATGTAGTATGCAATATATAATATGAGTGTCATGAGATGTGCTTATGCTAATGTATATATATAATGAAACAGTGTGAGTTCACAGAGATGATTCGATAGATTCAAGCCAAGTATTAAAGCAAGGTTGAGAGGCTTCAGGTTGATATTGAGGGGCTGCAAATTCATGGCTTTAGTGTTGGACCCAGTAGGACGGGGCCCCTAGATGATGATGAGGATGAGTCCTAATCTTCCTTGCCCCCTGATGTTATATTCTAATTATGTTGACGATAATTTTTGGACATTTGGGTTGTATATGACTACTACTTGATGTATTCATTCATTTTTCTTCTGATGATATCCCAAACTGGTGTCTTCTGAAACCTTGTCTTTTTTAGTCTCTGTTACTACATTTGGCCTTCTAATGCATAATTGAAATGATTTACAAGATTACAATAATTAATTGAAGCAAACAATCATTACAAATAAAAAGAAAAAAATTACTATATCAAAAAAAACATTAACATTGAAATGCAATTTTGCTCTTATGTGTATCAAATATTGATTCGGACATTTACATATGCAACTTTAATAATTTCTCATTTTCACTATATGACATTTCCAAAGGCATGGTTACACATTGTGTATTTTAAAGTGAAAGTACCCTAGTCCTTAGTCAACCCTTTAAGATTTTCTAAGTATTTTAACTCTCATTTTTTATGAATAGTATTGCTTGAGATGATCAATATTGACCCATTCTAAAAATTCATTTCCATCAACTTGACTACCCCTTTTGACAAAATGGTTTTGACTATGTAAGGCCCTTCCAAGTTAAGTTGGAATTTTCCCTTTGGATCAGGCACATTCTGCTTGGTTTGTCTCAATATCCAATCTTCGACTTTGATGTCATGGTGTCTTTCAAAAGCTCTAGCGATCCTTCTCTAATATAATTGAGTATGGTAAAGCGATTTTAGCCTTTCACTATCTACTAAGTTCAACTGTGCTAACCTCTATTCTACCCACTACATCTCGGCTAAGTTAGCTTCAATCACTATTCTGAGAAACTTTATTTCTATCTCAATAAGGAGTACAACTTTTATCCCATATACCAGTGAGAAAGGAGTTGCCCTCATTGACATTCTCATAGTTATATAGTATCCCCAAAGAATGAACGACAATATACTGGCCTAATCTCTATGTGTCTCAATCATCTTCGAGAGGATCTTTTTGATGTTCTTGTTTTCTACTTCTACAGATTCGTTAGCTTGCAGCTTATAGGGTAATGACTTATAGTTTTTCACCTTATACCTCTCAAATATTGTTCTTCTCCCTGAAACTGCACCCTATTATCTGAAACTAGGTTATGAAGAATTCTATATCGACAAAATAAACTCTTCTTCATAAATCTAGCTACTTGCTTTGCCCTAATTTGGTGAAAGACTCTGCTTCTACCCATTTTGTAAAGTAATCAATTGCCATTAGAATAAATTTATACCCATTTGAAGCTGTAGGGTGAATCTCACCCTTGATGTCAAGTCCCTAAACTAAGAACAGCCAAGGAGATGACATATTGTGCAATTCTGAATGGGGTAGATGGCTGAACTCCCTGTAGATTTGACACTTGTGGCATCTTTTTAAGAATTTGACACAGTCCTTAATCATTATCATCTAGAAAAACCCTTGTCTTATAATTTTCCTGGCTAGCATTATATCGATCATATGCAGACCATAAACTCCTTTGTGAACATCTACCATTACCTTCTTTGCATTATTCTCATCCAAACAATGCAACTGTATCCCATCTGAAGTTCTTCTATGCAAGACACCTTGGTGAAGAGTGAATTTTATTGCCAGCTTCCTAATAACAGTCTTATCTCTCTCATTTGAATCCATTGGGTAATCTCATTTATTGAGATACTGCTGAATGTCATAGTATTAGGGCTTCTAATCTACCCTCGCTTCCATCATCTTCACACTTTTGTAACATGGTTGCCCAGATTTTGATAATATCCGTGGTTTCATATGCATTGTTATAGGTCCATCCTAGATTGATGCTAATAAGGCCAAGGCATCTACCATTTAATTATGACTTCTAAACATGTGAATGAATATGCACTTCTTAAAGGGTTGGTTCAATTATTGCAAGTATTCCATATATGGTTTCATGTGTGGCTCCTTTAAATCCTATTATTTAGTAGCTTGATTGATCACCATCATTAGTAACCTAATATTTCCACTTCTGTATCTTTTAGAGCTATCAGTGCTTCCATCCCATTATACATGCCTTATACTCTACTTCATTATTTGTGACTTGAAATGCTAACTTCTTTGCCTTAGGGATTAACTCATTCTTTGGGATTAGCAAGATTACTCCTACTCCAGCTCCAAATTAGTTCACTACTCTATCAAAATACATATGCCATCCTTATATCTCAATCATCGCAATAAAGTCATATGGAAACTCAAGTTTTATCTTTTGATCATCTGAATTAGGGTTCAATACTATAAGCTTTGCCACTACTCTCCATTTGATCATCTTCTTTATTAAGTACTCAACGTTGAATTCTATTAACAGTATAAACCAATTATCCAACTTTCCTATCAACAAAGGTGCTTTAAATAAGTACTTCATCTGGTCCATCTTTGAAATTACCTGAATCTTATATGATTGAATGTAGTGCCTCAATTTCTTCATGGCCCATACCATTGCTAAACAAATTCACTCAACTTGGTTGTACTTCTCCTCATAAGGCAACATCTTTTTACTTAGGTAAGAGATTGCATGCTTCGGTCATGCATCTCCTTCTTGAGCAAGCATGACTCTGATGGCATTCCATTTGATTGCTAGGTACAAAATTAAGGTTTTTCCAATTTAAGGAGGTCTTAGGACTGGTGGATTTGTGAGATAATCCTTGATCTTGTCAAAAGAAATTTGGCATTATTCATTCCAAACCACAGGATGATTCTTCATAAGCAGGTTGAATATCAGCTCACATACTTCTGTTAATCTAGTTATAAACTTGCTGATGAATTGTAACTTTCCTAAGAACCTACAGATCTCTTTTTTAGTTTTTGGTGTTGGCATCTGACGAATTACTTTTACTTTGTTTGGATCGACTTCAATTCCCCTTTGACTGACCATGTATCCTAACATCTTTCTTGAAGTTATAGCAAATACATACTTCTTCCGGTTGAGTCTCAAATTGTAATTTTCCACCCTTTGTAAGAACTTCTCTAATGTAGCAAAGAACTTCTCCAATACATCAGGGGACTTGAGTTCTTGATTTCACCATCATGTCATCAATGTATACTTCTACCTCTTTATGTATCATATCATGGAACATCACTATAGCCATTCTTTGGTAGATTGCTCTTACATTCTTAAAACCAAACGACATTACCCTATAACAGTATATCCCTCATTAAGTTATAAAAGCAATTTTAGCTTTGTCGGTGATTTCCATGAGGATATGGTTGTATCTTGAGAGCCCATCCATAAAGGAACACATTATACATTTAGTGGCATTATTAATTAATATATCTATGTATGGAAGAGGAAAATCGGCTTTTGGACATGCTTTATTGAGGTCCTTGTAGTCTATACAGATTCTCACTTTCCCATCTTTCTTCAGTATTGGAACCTTATTGGCCAACCATTCCTGATAATTGACTACTTCTAAAAACTTTACTTTGATATGCTTTTCTATATCCTCCTTTACTAGCTATGCCCACTCTGTTCTTAGTCTCCGTAGTTTCTACTTCATTGGCTTACACCCCTCCTTTATTAGAATATAGTGCTGAGCAATGTCTATGTCTATACCAAGCATATTGTTGTATGTCCAAGCGAAATTTTTTGAGTATTTTATCAATATTTTTCTAATTCTCTCCTTTCCTCAGGGGTAACATCTTTTGAAATATGCAATATGAGTGGTTCCATGTCCGTGCCTATGTTAAATGGTTCAGTGATAATGGAATGAATATAAAAAATGCTCATGTAAGGTTCAATGAAATGCACATTATTATTAAGATACACATCATACAAATAAGCAAAATTATACTTCATAGCATTAAACTTAGAGTTTGGTACATCAAAGACTCAAACATAAAAATAAAGCAAACAAAGAAAAAAGGTACAAATGTCATTTAAATCTACTCCTCCAGTGAAAGTAAGTGATCCATTACTTGTACGCTTCATTTTTCTTGTCGTCCCATTCACTGTCAATAAAATGATAGATGATCCTCATGTACCACGTGGTCTCAAAATGATCCATAAACCTTTAGAGGAGCCTGCCACCTGCAAAGTCTGCAAGCTCTAATAGTATGCATTGCTTTGCTCCAAACTGCCTCACCATTAGCACTAAGTGTAATGATGTAATGAGGGCATGATCTGAATCCAAAAATTGTAACTTAGTTCATATATATTCCTAGAGTTACATGTTCTAGCTTCCACTAAGGACATGTCCAGGTTATTTGACATTCTGGGATAGCGTTCATCCATTCAAACCACTCGTCACATGGAATGTGTATGGAACGACTAGTGACCCATTCAAAATACCTTTCTTGATAATGTCTAGGTTGATACTTTAGCAAATTTTTGAAAGGTTTCCCAAATATACTTAGCTTTTCTTAGAGCTATATTTGAAGCAACAATGGGCTTCTGGTGAAATAAGAACACCTTTCAATCCTTATGTCACCCAGGCCTTGAATGGTCTTATTCTGCACTCAATACCTTCGATTACCTGTAGTATCCTGTAATATCGTAATCTATCATAGGATATGGTGAAGTACTATATAAAGAGGTAGAAAGATAGCATACGTGCTCATGGCAAACTAATTGGCCTTTTATTGCAATATGCACCTAGAAGTTTGAGGGGGATTAATCACTTTTCTAATGTGACCAACTCATTTAGTTCATGTGGACTCAGATCAAAGAGTGCTAAATGTAGCCCTAGGTATCCAACAACTTGATTAGTAAAGACTACTTCCTTAATTTTGGTTGGAGTTTACCCCGTTATGGCGCTGAATTCTTCATACAGAAGGCCTAACTCGAGGTTGTTGAAATGGATAACATCTTATACGGATCCCAAATTACAATAGCTATCTTTAGAAACTTGAAATCCATGTGAACATATTGGAATGTTTTGAGGCATAGCATCCCACAAGACTCCAAGCTCTTCCCATAAACCTTATTGAGAGTACTAAGAAGATCCTTAGTGATTCACATTTGGACCGGGGGAGTTTTGACCAAGGTGTCATCGTTGAGTAACCTTTGGATCCTCTCTCTCAACCCCCCTTCCTTATCGAGAAGAACCTGTATCTAGGTCATCCATGTTGAGATTACAACTAATATTTGGGGATCAGTCCATGCTGAAGGTCATACTTCTACATAAATAGGGAGGTTAGGGTAAAAATGATGGTGTGTGCATGCGATATGTTATGTTCTGTGAAGCAAGTGGGTTAGTGTGTATGCATGGCATGCCAACATAATTTGCTAATATTATAATGCAAAATAGTTGTAGAAAGATCATGGGTTAGGTCATGATAAAGTATCTACATGTATGTATGTATACATGAAGAAAGAAAGAGAAAACAAAATGAACAAATAAGGTTAGTGTAAACCTGTAAAATGAATAAACCAAATACATGCAGTCGCTCTTTCCAACCTTATCACTCCACATGGTAGAGATTTCTATCCTAGGTGGATTTCGAGCCATAGACATCAGGGGAGTATAGTTTCGCTCTCAAACTAGGCTACTTCGATTTATATTGATTATATTCAAAAGGTAATCTAAGGAGCAATACTCGGATGCACTTAAAATAAACACACAATGTCGGTATGGGGCCCCATCATCGGGTCATAAATGGCATCTATAACCAATACGCACCGACATGCGTAGGGACTATAGTCAATAAGAGGGGTCCAAGTTCGCATTCCCTTATTGACATTTGGTATATTTACTAAGATATATAAAAGTTTTGTTCAATAGCTTATAATTTGACTCTTTTGATATAAATATCCACAATATAGTAGAATTCCTAATTCATTTATTCGACGTGGTAAGGATAAATGGATGACATTTTGTAGGTTCTACCTTCGAAAGACACCACTATTCGCTAGTCCTCACAGGCTATCCAAACTGAGGTATATGATTCTAATAATTCCTCATACATCAGGTTTGCACGAGCTAAATAAGGATCACATAAGTCTAAGCATGGACAGTCTATGAGAATTGACATAATGACGATAATTGGTGACAAAAACTAGAGGCATCATAGTATTTGTGAATATCATATCAAATAGACAAGATCAGGATAGGGTAATGATGCAAGAGTGAAATGGGGTCCTAAGGGAAGTATCTACTGGTTTATTTACATTGGTTGAGTTAGGCTTACGGCTAAGGGTTCCTTTAGCGAGAATGCGTCCATATGACTAGGGTTACAGACTCCGGTTAGAGACTTTAGCATTCTTTTACCTACTTGAGAGAAAACAATACCCCATTTTGGACTTGGGAGCTAGGTCGCATCACTTTGAACCTTATAGCTCTCTTGATCGAGTAAATGCTAAAGGTGACAATAATAGTCTCATCGCCTATGAATTGAGTGGAATCATGGTGGCAATGTTGTCCAGTATTATCGAGGGATAAGGGACCAAAGGTGCGCGTGTGATAGGTGTTGTGAAATGCAAGTATGTTGTTGTGAAGATGATACGAACGTGGTTAACTTGTACCAAACCCGTATTCAATCTTGATAACCTTGCCAAGGATCATTCATAATCCAAGCAAAAGAAAACTCTAATCCCCAACAAGACCCTTAAATAACCTGTACTTAAGTACCTTAATTACAAAGAATTAAAGGTTGTTTAATATAAACCTAAGATTAACTAAGTCAATTTTAAGTCTAAATTAAACTAGGTTTGAATGTACCAAGCCTTCACTTGATAAACTCACTAAAGTTCTTTTAAGAACAAAAGAAAAGACTTAAACCTCACAAGAATTCGAATTTTTGATAATAATATGTTAAAATTCGTGTTACAATGCTATAGCCTTTATATAGGCATGTAAACATCCTAATCCTTAAAGGAATAGGTTTCTTACTTATTCCTAAAGACTACTATAAAGGAAAATCCTTAACTAAAGAGGATTCCTTCAAAAATAAGATAACCAATGACTATTAATGACAACTAATGACAACTAAGCTTTGAAAAGTCAAATTGACAACTCAAGACAACTAAGCTTTGAAAAGTCAAATTGACAACCATGACAACTAAGAATGACATGTCACATGTCAAGTAGGATGTTGAACATTGACTTTGACTTATTGACTTTGACTTGTTGACTTGTTGACTTTGACTTGGAATATCCTTGAATCTTCTTAAATCTTCTAGAATTTTCTTGGATCTTCCTTATTGACTCCCAAATAGAAAAAAACTCCAAAATTCGTCCAAGATGTTGTGCTTGTTTATATTGATGTGTAGACTTCACAAATTGATGTGGATTCAGCTCAAATTAATCCTCCAAGCCAAGCTTTCCATGCTCTTTAATATGTCCAACATTTTGAACATATGGAACATTAGTTAATGTATAATTTGCACATGAATCCCTTCTGAGGATCATATCATTTGTTTATGTGTTTAATTATTACTTTTATTTATTATTCCAATTGTGAATGAATGGAATATATCAAATTGTCCATAAATGTGATGTGCGCATGTGTATGAGAACTAACCTTTATTTTACAAGTTTATTAGAATAGGATTTTTATTCCCTTTTTTTATTGTAATTAATAGAATTGGCTTTTTCAAGGCAATGTAATCCTTAATCCCGATTTCCCTTTATTTCTATTTTGGATGTATTTATTAGAATAGGTTTTTTTCTCTCTGGTTGTAATCCTTAATCCCTTTCCCTGTTTTTATTTTGCTTATTTGCTTGCTTATTTTGATTATTTCTTGCATGCTTGTGTGCTACATGCCTACATGCTTGTGTGGTACATGCCTACATGCTTGCTTGCTTACATGTTTATTTGCCTGATTGATTGCTTATTTATCATGTGATGCATGCTTATCTATCCAATTATCCTGCGCTTTATTTAACTGACCAATGCTTGTATAAGGTAAAATGCATCATAAAACAAAAACTAGGGTGAAGTAGTGAATAAATGACCAACATGAATAGCAAGAAACAGGATAAGTAACTCCAACCCCCCAAACCCGGATTCTCTGGTTATGCATGTGAGTTTTTCACTTCTTCCCAATTCAAGTTGGGTGGCAACTCCAAATCTACATAGCCCAATCAGCCAAACCCTCCCACAAACAATAACAAACAAAAAAAAACTCATAAATAGTTGCCATTTAGCTTGTGTGCCTCGATGCTATAAGCTTACTAATCCTCGTGATCAACCTAATCCCAGGTAGTAGAAGAAGACTCGGTCTTAAAATAGCTTAGGAAAACCAAGCTTAAGTCAACATTTGGGATCTCTTGATGACAACGGAGAAACACTAGAATGCTCTAGCACGCACTTTGAATGATATAAAGATCTCTTCAGACACTACACCTAAGGATATGATAACTTTACTACTTCTAAAACCCATCAGTGTTGTTTCCTTCTCTGATAGTGATCTACCATTGGAAGGGAAAGCTCACAATAGGCCTTTGTTCATCCAAGTAATCATGAGAGCTAAGAAGGTATCATGTGTTATGGTTGATGATGGATCAGCCATCAATGTTTGTCCACTCAAGCTACTCCACCAGTTTGGGATACTGGTTAAAGAGCTTCAAACATCCAACTTGATAATCTGGGCTTATGATGACTCCAAGAAGTAAGTAGTGGGAACCTTCAAGGCAATTGTCACTATAGGAGAGGTTGAGTCTATTATGGAATTCACAGTGCTGGATATACCGCCCACATTCACCCTACTGGTAGGAAGACCCTAGTTTCATCCACTAGGAAGGGTACCATCCACTTTGCACCAGAAGATCAAGTTCCCACTGGACAAGAAGGTAGCCACCATCAAAGTTGAGACTAACGTTCTGGTTGCATACATGAACATAGCCCCTCCAGCCTTTCAAGTATCAGTAATCAATGAAGATTGGGTTAGTCCAAAGGTGATGACAATGATGAAGAAGATGAGCTATAAACCGGGAACTGGGCTCAAAAAGAAGAATAATGGGATCTCAAAGCTGCCAAACTTTAAGGGGTAACTAGCAAGCAAGGACTGGATATAATCTAACCATGGACAAGGGAAAGAAAGCTACCTTCATTTCCAAAGGCCCCCTTAAGTACTAGGGTCAGCCTAAGGAATGGGAATGCAATGGGATCAAGAAACCGGGTTTTGAGATTTTTGCCAATATATAGAAAAGGGACATAATCAGACTCAAGACGAAAGGAATATTTCTGTTGCTGAGATTGAGCAGGTTTTGCAGAGTTTGAGGTTGGAAACTAAGGCTCCCAGTTATGCCGACATCACAACTCTCACTGTGACCAGCATAGAGGATATTATGTTTGATTGCTCTTGATAACATTTGTATTGCTAATCTTTTTGAATCTCTTAATGTACTGAACTCTAAGTATGATGCAATGAAATCTGATTTTGCTTACTTGTGTGATTTATCCTTTGATAATGATGAGCATTTCATTAAACCTTACATAAGCATATTTGACATTCATTCCATCAACACTGAACCATTTAACATGCGCACGAATGAAAATCCTTGCATATTGCATATTTCAAAAGATGTTATCCCTGAGGAAAGGAGAGAACTAGAAAAAATATTAGCAAAATATTCAAAAGTATTCACTTGGACATACAACGACATGCCTGGCATCGACAAGGACATTGCCTAACATTACATTCCATTTAAGGAGGGACATAAGCCTGTAAAACAGAAGCTGCGAAGGTTGAGACAAGAATGAGCATAGTTGGTAAAATAAGACATAGAGAAGCAAATCAAGGCTAAGTTCTTAGAAGTGGTAGACTATCCGGAATGGTTGGACAATGTGGTCCTAGTACCTAAAAAGGATGGGAAAGTGAGGATTTATGTACACTACAGAGACCTCAATTAGGCATGCCCGAAAGATGAATTTACTCAGCCTCACATAGATGTTTTGATTGATAATGCAGCCATATGTGCTATGTACTCCTTCATGGATGGATTTTTAGGATACATCCAGATTCTCACGGCAATCATCGACAAAGCTAAGACTGCCTTTATCACTAAATGGGGATGATATTGATACAGAGTAATGCCTTTCAGTTTCAAAAATACAGGTACAACCTATCAGAGGATGGCTACAGTAATGATTCATTACATGATACATAAGGAGGTAGAAGTTTATATTGATGACATGATGGTAAAATCAAATACTTAAGAAGAATATCAAGCTGCATTGGAGAAGTTTATGCAACAGGTAGACAAGTACAATCTAAGATTGAATCCTAAGAAATGTGTATTCGGGGTAACTTCAGGAAAGATGTTGGGACACATAGTGAGCCAGAGAGGAATTGAAGTTGATCAAGACAAAGTGAAAGTAATCGGTGAAATGCCAACCCTAAAGACTAAAAAGGAAATTCGTGGATTCTTAGGAAAGTTACAGTTCATCAGCAGATTCATAACCAGATTGATAGTGGTATGTGAACCAATATTCAAGTTGCTGAGGAAGGATTAGCCTGTGGTTTGGAATGAACAATGCCAAATTACCTTTGACAAAATAAAGGACTATCTCATAAAACAACCAATTCTAAAAACCCCAAAAATGGGAAAGCCCTTAATTTTGTATCTGGCAATTGAAAGAAGTGCCATAGGAGCCATGCTAGCTCAAGAAGGAGAAGCATGAGCTGAACATGCAGTTTATTACTTAAGCAAGAAGATGTTGCCTTTTGAGGAGAAATATAGTCATGTTGAGCATATCTATTTGGCAATGGTTTGGGCCATGAGAAAACAGAGGCACTACTTTCAGTCTTATAAGATCCAAGCAGTCTCAAAGTTAGATTCGATGAGACACCTGTTTGAAGCACCTTCAGTGGTTGGGAAACTAGCCAAATGGCTGGTGCTGCTGATAGAATTTGATGTCAAGTATCTGACTAAGAAGACAATCAAAGGAAGAGCAGTGGTCAAGTTCATAGCACTAAACCCTACTTCAGATGATCTAGAGATAGAACTTGAATTCCCAGATGACCTTACTGCAGCAATCAAAGTTCAAGGATGGCACATGTACTTTGATGGAGTGGTAAACCAGTTGGGTTATAAATAATGAAGCAGAATATGAGGCATGAGTGACGGGAATGGAAGCTCTCATAGCCTTGGGAGTCATAGAAGTGGAAATATTAGGTGACTCAATGCTAGCAATCATTCAAGCCACTAACAAATGGGATCTGAAAGAGCCATATTTGAAACCATATCTAGAGCATCTATAGTAATTGGGATAGTCATTTCAGAAATGCAAATTTGTTCACTTACCGAGAAACCATAATCAGATGGCGAACACCTTAGCATCACTAGCATCAGTTTAGGATGGACCGACAACCATGCCTATGAAACCTTTAATGTTATTAAATTGAGTTAGCCATGTTACAAGAGTGTAAGGGCAATCGAAGCCAGAGTGGATTAGAAGCCTTGGTTTTATGATGTTCAGTAGTACTTGGACAAGCGTGAATACCCGGCAGATGCAAGGGAGAAAGATAAGACAGTGATCAGAAAGCTATCAGCAAAATTCACCTGCCATCAATGTGTTCTATACAAAAGAACTCTAGATGGGATGCAATTGTATTGTTTTGATGAAAACAAAGCAAGGAAGGTAATGACAGATGTTCACGAAGGAGTTTGTGGTCTACATATGAATGGTACTACTTTGGCCAGGAAGATAATGAGACAAGGGTTCTTCTGGATGATAATGGTTAAGGACTATGTTAAATTCACTTAGAAGTGTTACAAGTGTTAGATTCATGGGGACATCGACCACTTGCCTCACTCAGAGTTACACACTATGTCGTCTCCTTGGCCACTTTCAGTTTGGGGACTCGACATCATTAGAGAGATTCACCTTACAGCCTCTAATGGACACAGGTACATCTTGGTTGCAATTGACTACTTCACAAAGTGGGTGGAAGTAGAATCTTACAGCAAACTGGGGGCAAAGTAGGTAGCCAAGTTCTTAGAAAGAAATTTGTTCTCTAGATATAGAATTCTTCACCATCTGGTCTCAGATAATGGGGTACAATTCTAAGGAGAAGTACGAGTAGTGCTTGAGAGGTATAAGATAAAGCACTATAAGTCATCACCTTACCAACCATAAGCTAACGGAGCAGTGGAACTAGCAAATAAGAACATCAAGAAGACCCTCTCAAAGATGATTAAAACCTACCGTGATTGTGCCAACAAATTACCATTTGCTCTTTGGGGATACCATACTACAGTAAGAACATCCACTAGGGCAACTCCTTTTGCCTTGGTATATGGAACATAAGCAGTACTTCCGATCGAAATGGATATGAAGGCCCTTAGAGTCATAGTCCAAGTAGACATACCCGAAGCAAAGTGCGTAGAATAGAGATTGGCACAGTTGAATCTAATAGATGGTGAACAGTTAAAAGCACTTTATCATACTCAGTTATATCAGAGAAGAATCACAAGAGCTTTCGACAAAAAGTGAGACAGCATGACATCAAAGTTAGAGATTGGGTATTGAGGCAAGCTAAGCAGAGTCTACCAGACCTAAGAGGGAAGTTTTGACCTAATTGGGAAGGGTCTTATTTAATTAAAACTGCCCTTCCAAAAGGCGTAGTCAAGCTAATGGATGTTGATGGGAATGAGTTGTTTGAAGTGATCAATGCCGATCATCTCAAGTGACACCATTCATGAACAAAAGAGAACAAAAAAATAAAACAACAACAATAAAAAGAGAACAAAAAATAAAGATGAGAGAAAAATACTTAATTAGAAAACCCGAAAGGGCTAATTAAGGATAGTATCATCATTTTTAAATATTTTATGTGCAACCATGCTTATGATAAATGTTATTCATTGTAAATGGAAAATATTGTCAAGATTTGCACATGTTAAAACGTAAATGCCCGAATCAATACCTGTCACATGAGTAAAATTTTCATATTAGAATTCATATCTTTCTATGATGTAATTACATTCATTTTCGTTGTAAATTCCTTCCATTTTATTTTACTTATTGTTTCATTTTGCTTGTAATAAGAGTACGACAAGCACGTAGACAGAAGAGAGTGCAGTAAAATATCAAAAAGCATCAAAAGCCTCATAATTGTTAATCAATCAATACATCCCATAAAATTCCAAATTTTTTTTGTCAATACAAGTCATAAGTGACAACAAAAGGGAAGGAGAAGGGAAATCAGGACTCAGCCCCATTGTGAGCAATTGTGGATGTTGGGGGTTTTCCCTCTCTCGTGGGAAGGCTTTTTTTCCTTTTTTTTATTCTAAGGGACATGGCAAATTTGCCGGATAGGACATCCATTCCGTTTATGGGACAGGGAAAAATGATTGGTCTCAGGGGGATGCAAAACATTTTGTGTTTGGAGTCACCACCTGGTTTTTAGAAAATCAGGAAAATATAAAAGGGACGACATCGGGTCACTTAACAAGTACTGTCCCTAGCAGAGATTCTGAGTCCGAGAGATCTCATTTACTTTTTGGCTATTTCTCATTATGATACTAAATATATGGCTACCGTAGTACCCTAGTTTCGGTAATGACATTTGATAAATATACATTCATGCAAGCACATTGATAATAATGGAAAATACAAGAAATTCAACATGATTATTTACAAGGCTTTCCTAGTAAATACATTCAAAAAGGGAAAAAAGGAGTGCAAAAATGTAAATCTAGTCCTGATCTAGAAAACGCCTACAAGATAGAGGTTAACATAACTATATGCAATTCCATCTATTCATCTGCTCAGACAACAGATAAGCATAACAAAGATAATTCATGCATCATGAATGATTAAACAGATGCACGTAGTTCATGCTCTTGCAGGAATTATTATAAAGCATTTCTAAATGATAAGATAAATGATAAATAGTGATGATTGCATCATTGGACCGTAATATCAAAGCTTTAGCTTAGATAAGTAAGCATTCACGTTTATTGAATGCATATTGATGCAAAATGATAGTTTATTATGAGCAAAATAAAGGAGAGATTATTCAATCAGCATGCAAATTGCCAGTCTCATCACACAGATCACAATAATTTCTCAACTACTGGTGATAATAAAATAAAATGCTAGACAGTAAAGTAAATGTGCAAAAATGATTATTTGGTCCTCAGATTCAACTAAGCTTATTTGGTGTTTTTGAAGCTTTAGCTTCGTTGGATTTCAAGCTATCCTCGTCGAGAGGTCAAAAAATGATATGTGTAATGCAAATTCTTATACCTTTGAAGTGTGTTTTGACAAAGATGAGGGTGGGTTTGGTTCAAAAGCGGTCTAAAAAATCCTACAAAAATGCAGTGGGTGAGCCAAAAGTGTGTAAATTTGGACTCCTGAGTCTTCAATTCTATAGTGTTTGAGTGTATATGCCCCCCCTCTCAAAATGGGAGGTAGAGACCCCTATTTATAATGAAAAATAGGGAAAATGAGTATGATCACGCGTTGGGACACGTGATCATGCTTTGAGGGGCACGCGATCACGCCTTAGGGGCACGTGATCACCTCTTGAGGGTGCATGACGCGTTTGGGCACTTGATCACATGCGAAGGGTGCGTGATCATGCACAAACATGTGTGATCACAAGCAAGGGGTGCATGATCACGTGCTCAGGTGCGTGATCACGAATAATTAATGTGCGCACGAGCTGATTTTGAGGCATGTGCATGCTATTCCAAGGTTGCTTTTAAAGGTTATTTAACCTCCCCGATGTGTTTTCGGCATCCGATTTTGTCAAAATTAGCTTCTATTTTCATGCATGAGCGAAAGTGTGTTCGAGTGTAGTCACGCGTTATAAATTTGCTCACGCACTACTTCTCGGGATTACATGCACTATTCCAAAGTCACTTCTTGAGATTTTTAAGACTTCTAGATGCGTTTTCGATGTCTGTTTCATTAAAATCGACTTTTGATTTTCACAGAATTGAACTCTAGTCTTTTGAGATGAACACCGGTTTGATGAGTTGCACATTTTAAGCGACGGTTGCTCGAAATGAGCTACTTATCATTTTGATAATTCATAACTCATAAAATTAGAGTGCGACTTAATGATTCGGTAGTCGATTTTGCTTGGTTTAGGCTTTTCAGACTCACAGCATGCTTCAAAGGCGGTATGAATGAATAAGCACTTGTCATATTCGGTGGGATATTTTCATCATTAGACCTTTTTAGGGATAGTCAAAATTTTATGTATGACAGTTGCCCTCTAATTCGCATGTGTTGCGTAGCCTCCTAGCGTTGATTTCAACACACGTGAAGCAATGCAGAGATGCAAAATAGTTTAGGCACGTACTTGAGTGTTGTGTTGTCTTTAGACGTCTATCTAATTTTTGTTGTTTGTGATTCGATCTTCATTGTTGCTTGGTGATTTGACTGTCATACAAGATATAGTTTAGGACGCCTGTAATATGCAATTTAGGGTTCACACAAGAATGCAATATAGGGTTCACACAAGATGCAATTTTGGGATTCATGCAAGATGCAATTTTAGGATTCACGCAAGATGCAATTTCGGGGTTCACACAAAATTCAATTTTGGGATTCACACAAGATGCAATTTTGGGATTTACACAAAATGCATTTTTGGGACTCACACAAAATGTGAGATGCGAGATCTATAATGCAATTTTAAATATATGCAAAATGCAAAAAGCATGATGCATTTTCAGGATTCACGCAACATGCAATTTCAGGATTCACACAAAATGTAATTTTGGGATTCACACAAGATGATTTAAGCTAGTGAGACAAGCATATGATGGTGATATGCAATCAGACATATGATATGCAGGCATGCATATGCAAATGCAATAGGCATGCATATACAAATGGGCATTGTACTTGATACTCCCTAGTAGTATCAAGGGTTCTTAACATTCTCCAACAATGTTAAGGGATACTTAACACTCTCTAGCAGTGTTAAGGGGTTTACTAACAACGCTACCCTTACCTGATTACGATTTAAGGTAGTGCTAGGATCACCTAATTGGTGTTAACGTCTCCTTCATATATTCATGGTTATAAGGTAGCACTACGATCACCTAATTTGTATCGTGGAAAGTAGCAATGCTACCCTCACCTAATTAGGGTTTTAGGTAGTGCTACGATCACCTACTTGGTATCATGCAAAGTAGCAACTCTACCTCACCCAATTAACACTCTCTAGCAGTGTTAAGGGTTCTTAACACTCTCTAGCAGTGTTAAGGGTTCTTAACATTCTCTAGTCGTGTTAAGTGTATTTGATACTCTCTAGCAGTGTTAAATACGATTCACACCCGATTAACACTCTCTAGTAATGTGAAGGGTTCTTAATTCTCTCGAGTTGTGTTAAGTGTATTTGACACTCTCTAGCAGTGTTAAATACGATTAGCACCCGATGAACACTTTCTAGTAGTGCTAAGGGTTCTTAACACTCTTTAGTCATGTTAAGTGTTTTTTACACTCTCTAGCAATGCCTAATACTACTCTCACCTCGTTTAGTGTCAAGTAGGAGTGATCAGTTGTGATTGTGATTGTGATTATGCTTGGTACAATTGTGATTTATGTGTTTTTTATTTGTGTTTTCTTACCTTTTTGGTTTTATAGTAGATACTCTTGGATCTTGATAATTTCTTATTGAATGTTCTTGTATGTGCTTTCCCGATCTCGATCGTTACTGAAGACTTTTGGATTTTTATTAGCCGGTTGCAACTCAAAGTTGTTCCTTTGTTTTGATCTTCTTGTAGATGCTTATTGATATTTATCAGCGATGATGACTTTTGAGCTTTATTCAGTGATGATGATTTTTGAGTTTTATTGCCTAGTTGTAACTCGAAGTCCTAAGAAGGCATATATGAACATGTGAGCATGAATTTATTATTACTTTATTCAAAAAGAATTTTTATTATTGAATTTATGCATTGAATTAGTCCTGGTTAATTGAGTGCTTCTGTTCTTAAATTCTTGCAATTGATCCATTGATGCCAAGAGTTGTATATATTAGAGCATTTGAGTTGTCTTAACTATGATAACCTCGGGTTAATGATTATCTTAGCAATTCAAAAACATAATCCATAACTCGTGGTCAAAACTGTTTGTGTTATCAAGTGGAGAGCAAGCTTCCAAAGTGAATTTCAGAAGAATGTAGTAAGATGAAACTTATAAAGAATGTAGATGAATAGAATAAATTTTAATTATCAAGAGGCTTTTGAGCAGGAAAGTGATAACTGACCATACATTATTCATTCGCTCTTGCAGGGATTTTCTTTCTTTAGTATCCCCTCTTTCCTACATTACTCGACATGGATACCTCTGAAAGATCTGATACTCATACTCCACTTCTGGAGCATTGGAGTACACCCTGCATTTTTTTTCTCTTCTCAGGCATTCCCCACCTTCTGTCACTCAGCACGAATGTCGTCAAGGAGTTCTTTGAATATTCGTACTCAATTTTGAGCATTGGAGTAGGTGACTATGGTCTTGAGATTAGTAGCCTCTCTGAAAGTTATCTTGATAACTGTAATTTATTTTGTTCATTGATGCCCTTTATAGATTTTTTCTTGCGTGTTCTTCATCCATACAGGTGGTAAGCAAGCATTAGATTATTTAAAGTTTAGAAAATCCTGACTTAGAGGTGTTGATCATGCTTAGGAAATCATGAAATGAGCATTAAAAAAAAGATTATAATAATTGAAATCAGCTCACTCGGCTCTGATATACACAATTCACGGTAGAGATGAAGTTTGCAAAAATGTAAGAAAAGAGTCATTGTTGTTTTTATTTTATTTTTAATGTATGAATGCTAATGTAGATGCATGTTTTAGAGAGAGATAAGGAAGAGGGCACTCCCCGGTATAGAGGTGGAGACAATGGCGACACTTGTCAATTTATGATTTTTTTGTTCTACCTTAATGTTGTCATTTCTTTTGACTGTCAATGTTACTGTTGTTGTATATTATAGGCTTTGAAGCTAGCTATATTTTTATAGCTCTTGCTATGTTGTGTAACCCTTGTTGTATTGCTTTATAAGTGGCTTTCATCTTTTCGTATTCAAATTTATTTTAGCTTGCATGGTCACATTAACCTAAAAAATAAAATAAAAGAATTGTAGTTAGTATTGATTATATCTTTAGATAATGATTTTGAGCCAGGGCACATTCTGGCTTCCCTTTTATTGCATTGCTTTTGTTGATTTGATGCTCCTTGCTCTTGCTTATTGGCGAAATTGCTCTTCCCTTTTGATGGTCTTGTGGTCCATGCTGGGAGGACTTTATGCTCTTAGCCTTATTCGATAATATTGTTGGGATATGTCAATTGTTGTGTTGTGTAGCTTTTGCTATAGTGACTGTAGCCCTTGCTTTACTGACTGCAGCTCTTACTATAGCATTTGTTGCCCTTGCTGTGATTATAGCTCTCATTGTGGTGTTTGTAGCCCTTGTTGTACTGACTGTGGTTATTGTTATGACGATTGCAGCTCTTGTTGTAGTGTCTATAGCTCTTGTTATGACTATAGCTCTTTCTCTGTTGCATACAGCCCTTGCTATGATGACTTTAGCTCTAGCGGTGATGACTGTAACTCTGGGTGCGATGGTTGTAGCTCTTGCTATAATGACTATAGCTCTAGCTGTGATGACTGTAGCTTTGGGTGCAATGACTGTAGCTTTAGCTATGATGACTATAGCTTTGGGTGCAATGATTGTAGCTCTGGCTGTGATAACTGTAGCTCTAGCTGTGAGGACTGTAGCTCTAGCTATGAGGACTGTAGCTTTGGTTGTGATGACTGTAGCTCTGGCTGTGATGACTGTAGCTATGGTTGTGATGACTGTAGCTCTGGCTGTGATAAATGTAGCTCTAGTTGTGAGGACTATAGCTCTGGCTGTCATGATTGTAGCTCTGGCTATGATAACTATAGCTCTGGTTGTGATAATTGTAGCTCTGGCGGTGAGGACTGTAGTTGTGGCTATGGCTCTAGTAGTAGAAGTAGCACCTATTTTGTTTGTAGTGTGTACATAAGCACGAACATATATGTGCTTCGTGTGTGCATGTTTCTCGAAATGCATGCATATTTCTCGAAATATGTGCATGTCTCGAAGTACGTACATGGGAATATCTAACAGTATGCATATGTCTCATGTGTCTTGGAGTGTGTGCATGATATGTGTGTGTATGTGTTAGATGAAAATGCTACTAAGTAATGATGATGTCGTAATGATGCAGTAATGATGTCATCATTTGTCATGCTATGGACATTATTCTGGTGATGTGATGATGTAACAATTGTAGATATGATATGCTTGTGTGATTTTATTTCTATTTTTCAAAGCAATTATGCAATTTTCTGAGACAGTGATGTCAAATGAAGTGTCTTGAAACATGCAATGCTCGTGTTTGTGCAATTTGTGCGTGTTTTGTGTGTGTGTTTTCACTAGAATACATGTATGGTACCCTAGGAATGCATGTGCAGGGGTCTTAGAGTGCGTGTGTAGGTACATCGGGGTGAGTGAAAGTTAAAAGAGCATGTGATGACTTGCTTGGGCACGTGATCACGCATTTTTACACGTGGTCACACGCTCCGAGGCGTGTCCGACGTCTTTAAATTGACTCATTTTTGAGTTCGGGGTAGTTTTTTACCTATTTCTTTGACCTTCTATGAGTTCTCTTTGAGTTTTTGCAGCGTTTTTCTTCTTTTTTTTCCCTCTATTTTCTTCTTTTATTATTATTCTGTTGCTCCGTGCAGTGCAGGAATTATGGATTTCCCTCCTATTCTTGACGATCTCGATGACTTTGGTGGTGTGAATACTGCTTCTTTTTCTTTTGACAACTTTTTTTTAGAGGATGAGGCAATTTTTGGACAAACTGATGCAAGGACTTCTTCTGCTGCTAGAGTTACAGAGGTTGACAGGACTAGTGATAGAGCCTCTTCTCGTCCACCTCGACTTTCTCAAGGTGATCCGATTCTTGTTGTCTATAGCTTAGAGACCCATGCTTGGACTAATCATCAGCGTCCGATTAGTTCACTCACTTAGTTAGTGTTCATCCCTTGTTGTAATAGCTCCTATTGTAGTTTTAGTTCTTCATTTTTGTCGTTTGCTTTCTTAGCACTTGTCGTAGCTTTAGTTGTCTACCTTAGCACTTGCTATATGTGTTGCTTTGGTTGTAGCTCTTGCTGTTTGATTTCAGTATTCGTTGTCTGTATAGCTCTAGCTATTTGATTTTACCACTTGTTGTCTGTGTAGCTATAGCTCTAGCTGTCTAATTTTAGCACTTGTTGTCTGTGTAGCTCTAGCTGTCTGATTTTAGCACTTGCTATCTGTGTAGCTCTAGCTGTTTGATTTTAGCATTAGTTGTCTGTGTAGCTCTGGCCAATATGTATTCATGCAAAAATGATGAAAAGAGATGTTTTAGTATCTGATGAATGTTATAACTTATTTACCTATTGGTTGCAGTCTTCTGGGCCTGTCATTCAGTTGCTTGGTACCTTTAATAAGGTTAGTTCATACTATCAGGGCCTTTCACCATGTGTGAAGCAGATGGTAGCCGAGAAGGGCTTTGATGGCATTATTGCTGCTCTTACTTATGGTCCATATGCGTCGAGTTAGGTTGTGATATATGCTCTTATTGAGCGATGGATGGACACTACCCATACATCCCATTTGGCTTTAGGGGAGATGACTATCACTCTGCTTGATTTTGCAGCCATTATCAGGCTGAGTTTTTTTGGGGAGCCTGTCCTTTTCAACGATGAGGCATATAGCTCTGTCGTTGTGAGGAATAGATGGTTGAAGGATCTGTTTGGTGTTACTGCTTCTGTGAAGTTCGGCTGCTCCTCTTTGATTCTGTATACGCTGCTTGTGGACAAAGTTAGGTTGGAGTATGATGCGAGTCATGTTAACTCGGAGCAGTTGGCCAGGTGTTCCTTGTTTTACCTTCCTAGTGTCATTATCTTTCTGAATGCCTCTGGCACTGACTTCTTACAGCTCTTACTTATTCTGAGGAACTTGGGGGATCTGCTAAAGTATAGTTGAGGCATAGCCGCTTTTGATCACATGTATTATAGCCTCGATGCAGCTTGTAGAGGATGCTAGCAAATTTTTATCTGCTTGTTTGTGCTAGATGTGAGTGTGGTCTCTTGCTTTTTGAATTATTTCATTTTTTGGGTATTATGATTCCTTTCTTCCTGACAGGTTTGGGCTTACAAGTTTGGGGTGCTTCCTCGTCCCACTGTTGAGCACATTCTTAAGAGTGGCTTTCCACGTCTTCCATAATGGATCAAGAAGACTTCTGGTTTGATCAAGAGTCCTGCAGAGGCAAGGGGTCTCTTGAGTAGGTTGGCCTATAGTCAGGTATGGTGCATTTTGATTTAATTTTCTCATTCTTTGATAACCTTTTGCTTATATATTTCTCAGGCAGATTTGTCCCTACTGGTGGATGGAGTGATAGGACTGGTCGATTGAGATTGGGGTGGCTTGGTGCCTAACACAGAGGAGGGTATTGCTGCCCGGCCTTGTTGATAAGGTGTGGTATCTGGGTGAGCAAGTCTATCACTGGTGTGATGGACCATTAATGAGGAGAGTTCCTATTGCTCCTCCTAGAGACATATTTTGGGGTCAAGAGCTTGTTGGAGAGGAGCTCGATGAGGCTGAGAGAGGGTATCCTTTTGTGGATTTCCTAGAGGGTGCTTATTTTTCTTATATGATAACTCTAGTGCCACAATTGATTGATGTTGTGGCCAGTGAATTTATTCCACCTCCTTAGGCAGATCCTTCACAGCCTTCGAGTTCTAGAGCTGGGACTTCACGGGCATCCCAAGGTCGCTCCACTTCTAGGGTAGCACCTTCATATAAGCATGTAACAAACTTTGTTAGTATTAAACAGTAAAGGACATGAGTTATGAGAGTTTATCTACAGCATTCTGGATGTCATCGAAGGAGATCAAATTCTTCTCCTTTTGACGAGGATAGTGGCCCTAGGACCGAGGGGACGGCACATGCCACTGGTGTGGGATCAAATGGTGTCGTTCTTGGTGATTTTATGAACATGACACCTCCAATATTGTATGGGCTGTCGGTTATAGGAGCAGGAGCACGTTTCTCTTTACCTAGAGCAGGTACACCACTGTCAGATGTAGTGCCTATAGATGTTACTCATGTTAGTCTCTTGACTCTGCGAGGGTTTTCTCTTTCCTTAATTTGTACATTATCTGATTTTTTTTGCTTTTCAGGTGCTTATTTCCACTGCTTTGTCTTGGTATACTACAACGATTAACGTGCAAAAGTATTTCATGGAGTTCACTAGCACGCAAAGTGTACTACCTTCTTCTTTTATTGATTTGTACATGTTTTATACAAATGCATGTGTTTTTATAAATGCATAGGATGTGATCCATGATGTTTATCTAATGCAGAGAGAGTATATTCACGCTAGTCGTGAGTGGGAAAGGGAGCGAGCATCTTATCATAAGCAAATTGAACAATTGCATGTGCGACTGGCGACTTTTGAGATGGATGCAGAGGATGTGGTGCCTAGCTCGGGTGACGGGGATGCCTTAGTAGATTCAGCTCTTATTCTTGATAGCACCGATAGCCGATGTAGTTGTTTTTAGCAGGCCAGGTATATACATTTGGCTATAGTTGTTCGATGTTGTATTATTTTCCTGAGACTATGGACTCTAGGTGTTGTATTTGGGCATTTATCCTATGTGTTGTACTCTATATTGCTTGTTTGTATCTGCCATGACTTCATGTGACTTTGGTTGACTGACTTCTACATTCTCTGATGATGATTGTGCTATTTATACTCATTGCACCTCTAGATGATGACCATGTGCTTGTGTTCGAATGGTGACTATTCTATGTGGATGTATGCATGATGATTATGCCACATGATGAATGGTAGCTTATTTCTTATCCTAGGACATGTATATGTGTGCAGATGAATGGAAACAAGATACTTTTTATCTTAACTTTATGTATGAATGTCTTTAATGCAAGTATGCATGGAATGATGATGGTATTGGTATACAAGGAAGAGTATCATCATCCTGCACTCTTAGACCGTGAGTTGTGGGGTGCATGTAATCTAAATGAGTATGCTATATGATAGAGATGAGAGTTGGGCTCTAGCTTCTTAAGGAGCTAAGGTAATGGGCTTTCTTTAGAATGTCGAGTCAAGGTCCTTTGGGAGAGTCAGACGATTAGTAGTTCTTAGCCAGGGTAATTAGGATCAGTATTAATAGCAAAAGGGTCAACACAACTGAGGGAGAAACCAGGGATCTTGATGACGGTATGTTGAACTAGGCAGAATGCAAGTTTAGCAGCTTGTCTGTTTGCACTCCTTATAATCTAATGATGAATCGGAGAATGGCTTACAGTAAGTATTCATTCAAGTATATGCCCCATATTATTATTTCTTTTCTACCCCCTTTTGCCAAAGTGATTATATGCACCTAGCTGGACTTTTTATCTTTTATTCTTTCTTTTCTCTTCTCTTTTCATTTTTTTATCATCATTTTTTTAATGAGGTTGTTGCAAGAATTGAACACTTACAACTTTAATGAGGCATGAAGTGAGTAGAGATTATCAATAGATTATAGGATAATGACAAACAAAGAAGTTAGCATTCCATCAAGATGTCTGATAATCCATATGAACATTCAGCGCTAGTAAAATAACAAAGAAAAAGTTCCTTATTTACATCAAAAAAAGAGTTTCATTGATCTTTTTCATTCTAGTTGCTTCTTTACTACTTGTTCGTGACTTTCACAAAGGATAAATTCCCATGTATCCTTTTTTGCTCTCCCTTTTTATAGTGATTGGATGTAGGATTCCAGAGGATAGGTGGGATTCATAAGGTAGGTGTTCCATCACTTGCTTGAGATTCAGGTGGACCAGAAGAGATGATGTTTGATTATGGTGTGATTGAATGGTTAGGTAGTGATTTGTTTTTAGTGCAGGGTATGTCTCGGTATTCAAGCAAAAGGTTAGTTTTGATGCTTGAAGTTTTCTAAGGATCATCAATTTTTCCAGAATCGATAAGGTTTTGGACTATATTTTTGAGGGTCCTACAAGTATAAGTGGCCAAGCATTTGATGGAAGTGATAATAAAGGTTTGAGTTGATATGAGGTGGTAGTGGATTTGACAGTGGTTTTAGCACACGAGGTTGTAAAATGTTTCTATGTCAAAGAGTTTGAAAGATTATGGAAAGAGGTTGTTAAGCTTTGGAGGTTTTCCATAGGTCAAAGGGTGGTCTATAAGTGATTATAGGAACTCCAACAGATTATAATCCACTGAACTCTAGTTACCCATTTCTTGAACGATAGAGTTGCTTGGAGTGATCTCGCAGGAGTTCATTCATGAGCATGAAAAATTGATCGAAGCCTCTAGTCAGGGTGTTAGTGTTTTCCTTCACTAGAACCTCAAGTTGAGTGATCATGTAGGCTAGTTCTTGGTTCTTCATTATCGGCTCAGATTCATCGATGCTTGCTGCCCCAAATGAGGATTATGGAAGCTCCTCTTGGTAAAACTCACAATCAACTTCAGTATCTTCAGGTGTGCTTAAGACCCCTTTTTCTTTGTTCAATTTGGGACCACCAAGAGTGTCAGATGCCCCCTCCCCGCTTAAGAGGATTATGTCATCCTCAGAATCTAGGGTTGGATTAAGGATTTTCTCGATTTCAATTCGAAGGATGGCCTTGATTTCAACTCTGAGGATGTGAATTAGGCCACTACCAGCTACATATTCCTTCTTATTCTCTTTGAAGCTTTGAATGTCAAATTGCTTGGCCATTTTAAATTCTAACTGTTTCTGACTCTCCCTTTAGGGTTGCTTTTAGGGTTTGTGGCTACAAAAATTATGGTGTTAGTGTAACTATTATAAAATGCATGTAGGAGTATAATTGTTGTGAGATGTATAATGTTACTCAAAAGGATGAGACACATATTATGTTGTGTGCTACAAGATATTTATTGATGTATAGAGCCTTATTAGGAATGCATCTGATGTTCTTTGAAAAGGAAACACAACAAAAGAGAAAAGGTTAGTAACCAATAAGATAAGCTAAAAGAAAGAATTATTAATGCTTGTCATGCCATAAGCTATAGAAGAGTCAGCATGTGTGCATGATGTGTCCATATAAAGGGACGGGGAAAGAATATATACATGGGATGTCAATGTAAGTATACATGATGGTAGCAGAAAATAGTGGTCAGTGTATGCTATTTATATGTAAGTTATATATGCACGATTGAAAGAAAAAGAATAAAAGTGGTTAGTATTTCTTGCCCATGGAACAAACCATACACATGCAAGCTCTTGCTTCCAACCTTATCGCTCTACATGGTTAGTCAGTCTCTTTTCTAGGTGGTTTTTGACCTAATAGTCAACATAGGACTATGGTTCCATTCTCAAACTAGGTTGTTTCAATTTATGTTGATCAAGACCAAAAGGTAAACTAAAGAACAATGCTTAAATGCACTCGAGGTGATCACAAAATGTCAATGTAGGGATCAGTCATTAGGTCACAAATGGCATCTATAGTCCACACGCGCCCACATGCGATAGGGCTATAGCCAACAAAAGGGGTCCAATTTCATGTCCCAACATCGATATTCGATACGTTTACCAAGAGGCATAAAAGTACTATTTAGTAGTTTATAATTTTATTCTTTCAACATAAATGTCTGCAATCTAGTTGAATTCCTGACCCATCTATTTGATCTGATAAGGATAAATGGACGATGCTCGTAGGTTCCATCATTGAAAGATGTGACTATTCGCCAATTCTCATAGGCTATTCGTACTAAGGTGAATGATTCTTATCATTCCATGCACATCGGGCTTATACAAGGTAAACAAGGATCACACAATCTAAGTGTGAGCAGTCTGTGAGAATGGACGTAATGACATCAATCAGTGATAGAAACTAAAAGCATCGCAGCACTTATGAATGTCAGGTCAAATGGACAGCATCAGGGCTAGCATGCAAAGCTTGGTGGGATCCTAGTGGAGATTTCTATTGCTTTATTTACATGGGCTGAGTCAAGGGTAAAAGGCTAAGGGCTCCTTTAGTGAGAATGCCCCCCATAACTAGGGTTACGGACTTCAGTCAGTGAGTCTAGCATTCTTTTGATAACTCAGGTCACCCCCCTTAAGGACTTGGGTCACAGACTCTGGTCAGATGAGTTCGGTAAAATCATGAGTAAAGGCTAAAGGTGAAAAATCCGAATCGGTCACCTTATGACTCGTGTGGAATCATAGTGGATAACTTTTTATCATTGTTAGCTGATAGGGGCCAAGAGTGCACGTGTGATTGTGTAGTGCAAATCCAATGGTGAAGGGCTCCATAAGATTGAGTATAGTGTAATGAGAAATAACCATTTTTGAATTGATCCCTCTAACCAGAGACCCCAGTGGAGTCGCCACTATGAGCAGCCTGGTGCCTTCTCTCTCTCGTGGGAAGGATTTTTATGTTTTTTCGATTTCGAGGGATATAGCAACATTGCCGGATGGGACATCTATTATGTTTATGGGACAGGGATAAATGATTGGTCTTAGGGGGATGTGAGATGCTTTGTGTTTGGAGTCGCCACCTGGTTTTTACAAAACTAGGAAAAGATAAAAGGGACAACATTGGGTCACTCAATGACTACTGTCCTCAACAGAGATTCTGAGCCCAGGAGATCTCATATACTTTTTGGCTATTTCTCATTATGATACTTAACATATGGCTACTGCAGGACCCTAGTTTCAGTAATGACATTTAATATATACATATTCACATAAGTACATTGATAATAATGGAAAATACAAGAAATTCAGCATGATTATTTGCAAGGCTTTCCTAGTAAATACATTCGAAAAGGGAAAAAAGGAGTGTGAAAATGTAAATCTAGTCTTGATCTAAAAAACACCTACAAGATAGAGGTTAACACAACTATGTGCAATTCTATCTATTCATCTACTTAGATAGCAGATAAGCACAACAAAGATGATTAATGCATCATGAATGATTAAACAGATGCACATAGTTCATGCTTAGGAATTATTATAAAGCATTTCAATGATAAGATAACTGATAAATAGTGATGATTGCATCATTGGACCGCAATATCAAAGCTTTAGCTTAGATAAGTAATCTTTTATGTTTATTGAATGCATATTGATGCAAAATGATAGTTTTTTATGAGCAAAATAAAGCCAAGATTATTCAATCAGCACGCAAATTGCCAGTCTCATCACACAGATCACAACAATTTCTCAAATATTGGCAGCAATAAAATAAAATGCAAGACAGTAAAGTAAATGTGGAAAAATGATTATTTGGTCCTCAGATTCGACTCAGCTTGTTTGGCATTTTTGAAGCTTTAGCTTCATTAGATTTTCAAGCTATCCTTGTCAAGAGGTCAAAAAATGATGTGTGTAATGCAAATTCATATACCTTTGAAGCATGCTATGACAAAGATGAGGGTGGGTTTAGTTCAAAAGTAGTCTAAAAAATCCTATGAAAATGCAGTAGGTGAACCAAAAGTGTGTAAATTAGGACTCTTGAGTCTTCAATTCTACAGTGTTTCAATGTATGTAGGCCCCTTCAAAATGGGAGGTAGAGACCCTTATTTATAGGAAAAATAGGGAAATGAGTGTGACCATGTATTGCGATGCGTGATCACACTTTGGGGCACATGATCATGCCTTGGGGGCTTTTGATCATATGTCTGGGCATGTGATCACATGTCTGGGCATGTGATCACGTGTCTAGGCATGCGCTCAGGTACGTGATCACCCACAATTAATGTGCTCATGCACTGATTTTAAGACATGTGTGCGCTATTTTGAGGTTGCTTCTAAAGGTTTTTGGACCTCCCAAACATGTTTTTTATGTCTGTTTTGTCAAAATCGGCTTCCATTTTTATGTGTGAGCAAAGTGTGTTTGGGTGTAGTCACGCATTATAAATTTGCTCACGTGCTACTTCTCGGGATTACACACACTATTTTGGAGTCACTTCCTGAGGTTTTTAGGGCTTCTGAACGTGTTTTCGAAGTATGTTTAATCAAAATTGACTTTTGATTTTCACGAAGTTGAACTCCGGTCTCACGAGATGAACATCAGTCTGATAAGTTGCTCGTTTTGAGCGACGGTTGCTCGAAATGAGCTACTTATCATTCTGATAATTCATAATTCATAAAATCAAGGTGCAACTTAATGATTCAATAGCCATTTTTGTTCAGTTCAGGCTTTTCAGACTCATGACACGCTTCAGATCCAATATGAATGAACAAACACTTGTCATATTCGGAGGGATATTTTCAACATTGGACATTTTTATGGATAGTAAAAATTTGATGTATGACACCCATCCTCGCCACCATCATCATTATCACCGCCATCTGGAGATCCACCCCTACCCAGCCCGCAGCCTCTGGATCTCACTCTGGTAGTATGCACCCTCCTGTTGGCAGATGGCCTCGTCCCGCTCCTGCATCAGCCTCTCATGCTCAAGCTGCATCATGACATACATGCATTAGCACATGTGCATTCATAACATGCACATACATATCATTGTATAATTACAATAGGAAAATAAGCCAAAGCATGAAAGACTTACATGAGCATCCATAAAGTAATGGACACAGTGGCTTATCAAGCCAGAAGCACACTGATAACAATATGTGGCCATATCTTGAGGAACCTGCAAATATAATAATTAACAAATTGTGAACTTAAAACATCATAACAGTAAAGACAAACATGAACTCACATGAGTAGCATCCTCGGGAATGAAGCCCATAAGATCAGTGGATGCAAGAATCACTCGGGTCACCACCTCATAATGAAGGTTAGGCACCCAAACAACGGGAAGCAGTGGCAGTGCAGCTACTCCAAAATTAATCTGAGCAGTCTCAATTGGGGCATCGGTACCAACTCCAGCACCACCTGAAGTCTCTGTGGTGCTCCTAGCTCGAGACCTCTTCGAACGAGGTTGTCAGAGACAAGTAGGAACAGTCAGGATAACGAAGGTTGATATGAATGCAATGCACAAAAAAGGAAACAGTACACACCTGATGAGCAAAAGAGGAAGAAGTACCCACGGCTGGGGCAGGTAGAGCAATCACGAAGTTCCTTGCAATGCCATCGATCAAGTAAGGAACAAGGCTCTCCATATATGAGATGCCTTCGGGCTCCAAATGTAGCCAATGATCAGTCCCGATCAGTGCCTCCTCCAAGGTAGGGCCTACCATATCTCTCCCCTATAACATATAAAGGGGAGGAGGATGAGGTACATGACAACTGGTAGCTCCCCTATGCCAGTCAACCACACGCTCACCAAGATACCAAGCACGATTAACCGAGGTCAAAAATAGCACCCGCCTGCTGGTAATCTCCCTCGCTTCCGATATCGCCACTGAGAAGTCAGTGGGATAGCCTTCCCACCACCTATGGAAATATATTTGCAATCAGAAATCAAAAATAGGACTTAGAGCTTCAGAATGAGAAAAATAGAAAAACAAAAACAAAATAAAAGAAAGACAAAACCAACCTAATCAAATGTCAACTATGTAAGAGTAGCACAAGTAGCCTCCAAAGACCTTGTGGAGCCTCTCAAAGGCTGAGCATTCCAAATGGGAAAATGAGGGCATCCTTCATGCATCTTAGCAATAACAGGGGGAGCCAACATATGAAACTCGAAGGCCCAAATCTATAGAAAAGATACGTCAAAAATAGTGCGCTTGAAAAAAAAGAGAAAAGGAAGAACCAACAAGGCATTTAATGTAACTCACATAAACTTACAGAGGCACACCACATGTTTGTAAGCTGCCTCTGCATGCATCATCCAAACTGTGGATGAGATAGCCATAAGCAGCAGAACCCCAATCATAATCCCGTAGAGCGTTGAAGTCTTGCAGTAAAGGAAATAACTAAGAGTCACCGACATTGTTTGTATTAGGGAACATCACCGTGCTCATCATGTAGAAGATGAAGCACCAGGCACATCTATCAATGCCAAGGATGCCATCACTAGTAGCACTATTGCACGCTCGCCAAAGCTGATCATAAGAGACCAGACTGCCCTGGCAGACTCTAAACTCAGGAGGACAGCCTAACAGATCATGGCACAGCCCTGCCAGATCCTCCAAAATATCAAAAGGGGCTCATTGGCCAGCAAAAGTGAATCCCGTAATGGTAGCAAAATTGAAGGGAGTAATCGTCATCTCCTTGAACTGAAAATGGAAGGTGTGTGTGCAGTTTGACCACCTCTCCACCAAAGCAGTCATCGCCACCTAATGACTCCTCAACGTCTCTGGTCCCTCCCATAGACCATCCAAAAAGCCATTAAAGCCAAGACCATGCACTCGGTCTTGCACCCCCAAAGGCAACCTCCGATAGAGCTTTTTAGCTCCTGTGAAGCTACCAGGCAGGACCAAATAGGTCACTGGGTTCTAAAAGGGAAGTCAACAAATAAAAATTCTGACTCATAATTTTTTCTAAGTATAACAATCGCACTAACTACTATTTATTTGCTAAATGCATGTAATGAAAATTACATAATTAGGACAAAAATACAACAAACGAGTTCTAGCATGCAACCTAAGAGAAACAAAGTCCTAGTAAAATGCATCTTTCAAGCACGAAGGAAGCTAATCTATCAAGGGAAGTATCATAAGCATTATTTCCTAAATAGTCTAACCTATTCTTAAGTTCAGAAGAACTAACTTCTTATATTCTATCATGCAGGAGAGATATAGCAGTAAGTTAAAAAAAACTGAGTTTGGGGTACTAACCTCCTGCCGATGAAGCACCAACACATGCTCCCTTAAGTTCGAGTTAAGAGGAACCCCGTGCCCTCTCCTCACTCCATGCCATGTGCAATGAGCAGGCACTGACAATCGGGCAGGGATCCGAGACAATCGGGCAGCTTGCACTTGTCATGTTAGACCCTAAAAGAGGTCTAAATGCAAAAAAGGAAAGAAGAAAAAAAGAAAGAAAAAGAAAAAAGAAAGAGGAAGGAAAAAGAACATAAAAGAAAAAGCAAGGCAGGAGAAAGAAAGAGGGAAATAAATAATAAGGACCATACTCATTCTACTCTGATACTCAAACCTTGAGTCAAAGTAAGTCTTTTACAAAATTCGCACTGAATATTTACCTCCAAAGGGAATGATATGATATTGAAGGTTACTTCGTACATCACGGTTCTCGGTGACCTCATTTGATGAATTTCCTTCTAATAATTAGGGAGACTTGCTCGTCACTTGGTAATCAGGGATATCCTTAGCAAAGGGATGATGATTAGACCTCAAAGAAATGGTGAGAATTGCATTAAGGTGAGACAGTCGTAGTTGGATTGACTCGAAGCCCCTAGTACATACCACTCACCAGTAAAGGTAAATCCCTGAAAGCAGTAACAAAACTATCATGCATCGTAATTGCAAAATCAAAATTGCATCGTAGCACTTTGGTTTTACGTGCATCATGATTTTGAAAATCACACTACACTCTGGTTTCTTTGAAACCTAACACTTGAGGCCTACATAAGGCTATATAGTGTACCCTCACAAGATTTTGCATACACTCTTGTTTCTTCGAAACCTGACACTTAAAGCCTACATAAGGCTATATAGTACCACATCTAAAAGATTTTACATGAACCTTTGGAAAAATACACAACACACAAACTCACTCGGCCTCAAAGGGGCTCATTTTTTTAGTCTTATAAAGACCGCGTCTTTAGCCTTATATGGCCTAAAAATTTGCTTCCCAAGCATTGACAAAGTGGCAGCATGATCAACGCATGTGAAGTAGGGGGCAACTTTTGATATTAAAATTTTGGCAGTTTCCCTAAAAATCTAATGATGAAGGATTCCTGTTAGTCAGAAGGGAGGAAAACTCCTTCGGAAGTTTTCTTGAGCGTGCTTAGATTGAGAAGAAACCCAAAATATACCAAAAGTATACCAAAACCCAAAATGAGCCAACCTGGGCCTGACAAGGACCAAAAATTGCCAAAAAAAGCCCATGGGGATGGGTCCACCCATAACCTTAGGTTGATGACCCATGAGTGTGAGTCATTCAACCCTATCCATGGGTCAAAATGACCCAAATACCCTTGCGTGGGTCAAATTACCCATGAGCGTGGGTCACTTGACACAAGCTCGTGGGACAAGCCGACCCATATATAAAAAATGATTTTCTTCCTTTTTGAGAGGGGGAGGCACATTTTTTGAGACAACCGATTCTAGAGAGAGATTTCCTATTCCAGTACCTTCTCTCTCATTTTTTCTCGCTCCTAAAGTACTTGGAGCACCCCTCTAACCTAAACACTCAACCAAAATCACTTTCTCTCACTAGCTTTTGACCACCTAAACCAAACTAAGCCACATCTTTGTCAAAGCACGCATCTAGGGTAATAACCCGGTCCCTCTGAGGATCTCTCAATCATTTTCTAATTAAAAATATCATTTTTATTATAATTTTTATCTCATTTCTATCAATTTTATTATTTTTCGTCATCCTTGCATTTTTTATTCATTTTATTGTAAATATTTATTATTTGTGATAAAATTGTGATTTTTTTTTTTGGTGACTTGAAGTTTGTGAATAAGATATGTAGAAGGAGAAGGAAGTTCGGGTTGGATATGGGAGTGTTTGCATTCATTTTTGCATTTTTCCATCATTTTTGCATCTTTTTCTCTATTTATGTAAAAATGGGTATTTAAGTGTGAAGTTGACATTTTTATTATTATTTTTGCATCATTTTGATTTATTTTATTTACTGCAGTATTTTTATTTATTTTTATTATTTTTCCTGTATTTTTCTCATTTTTATTGCATTTTTATCAATTTTTGTAGTTTTTATGCTTTTAATGGTAAATATGGTTTTTTTATCATAAAGTCTCCATTTTTATGGTGGAAATGCCATCTTTATTTTTTTATATATAAAGCATCTTAACTAAGGCATGAGATGATGAAGCATCTCACACCAAAGCTAAGAAATTTATTGAATAAAAAGAAATAATACAAGAGTAACAATTCATGAGATGATTAACCATTAGCACAGATGCCACTTTTTGTTTGCCCTTCTTCTTTTTCTTTGCAGTGGCCACTTGCCATTTACCTTCAGCGAGATCATCCCATGAATGCCGAGAAACAACCTCCATCTTAAATTGTTCTCTCAGCTGATTATCCTAAAGCTTCTTATTAGAGGTGGAAATGAAATCATCTTCCAGCGGAGCTTCCTTATTGCCAGGAGAATCAATGCCATTATCATTAGTTGTTGTAGGTTCAACCTAATCCACTGCATTAGCCTAAGATTGTGTGTTGATATGTTCTAGATCTGCCATAGCTTGGGGAAAAGAATCTGGTGATGAGTCCGGAATTAATTCTTGCAAAGAATCTGGATTCTCCTTGTTAGCAATTTAAAGAGTGCCATGATTCTCTGGAATAGTATGAAGATGAATTTCTGGGATAACTAGCTAAAGGTTCTTTTGAGTCTCTATCCCGGAGACATTCTAACAAGGAAGCTCAATAATTGCATCTATTTCATTGTCAGCTGTAGTCAGATTTATTTTTGGCCTCCACACCTTAGGAGAATGAGAACGTGGTTTACATGACTGGAAACGTTCCCGCGACTGATGAGATTTGTCGTTCCTTGAACGAGGTTTAACCTACTTATTCGATTTCTCCAGTCAGCAAGAATTAATATCGTGCCTAATAAATTGACACATGCTGTAAAATAAGGGTAGATTTTCATAAGATATATCAACATAAAAACTTGGACCCTAACAATCTAAGAGTAACTGATATTGCAGAGATGAAGATAAGTCAATTTCAATCAGAATGCGAGTATAATGGCTGAGATCTCCCTCAAAAGTAGCATTGTCAATGCGAACATGAGTGCTTATATTGCTGGCAATATCACATAGAATTCTAGAATCCCATAACTCCCAGGGCAGTCGATAAATACGGGTCCATATCTGAGTTGTGGTCATCTTCTCCTTGAAAGGGTCGAAACCAAGAGACCATTGTCGAAGGCGTAAAGAGCCAGGCTTCAATAAAAAAGAACCATGACTCCACACTGTCTCTTTGTCCCGAGCTGAATAAAGCAAGATGTGATAAAATCCTTTCCCTAGAGAGATCAGTCTCCATTTGTTTTTGATAGGCCAAATCGAAGATAACTTTTCTTTCAAGTTTGAAAGGGACCAAGGAGAATCACCATTGGAAATAAATTATCTGACCAATGAGCGATTATTGACACAGCGCCAGGCACTTCTGATAAATATCTGAATTGATCTTAATCGTCAGCAGGTTTTCGGCTTTACAGTTCCTAGAAGGCTTGATTGGTTGATTGAAAACAAGTAAGATTGGCTCATCAATAACCACAGCTGCATAAGATTTTGGTTTAGGAACATTATCCTGAATTAGTCCTAAAGAATTATCTGAAGGAGAAGAAAAACGTTTCAATGAAAATAGGTCCGAGTGCCTAAAGAACTGGTCATTTGATGGAGAAATCTGCCGGAGAAGGGCTCCGGAGGAATGTTCAGGTGGCATGATGTCGCGAGAGAATTAGGGTTTCCTTCCTATTAATTTTAATATTCCATGCCATCTTTATCATTTTGATATTTTTGTTTCTAATTTTTTAATTTTTTTACATGATTATTTCTGTATTTTAATGATTTTTTTGGTAATTTTATAATTCTTATTGCATTTGTGCTTTTATAGTAAAGTTGGCTCTTTTATCATAAAGTTTATATTTTTATGGTAAAAATGTTGCCTTTGTTATTTTTATTATTTTATTTTGGCCATGTTTATTTATTCCAGCACTCTACTTATTTTTGTTGTCTTTTTCTTATTTTTATTGTATTTATGGTTTTAATAGTAAATTTGGTATTTTTATCATAAATTTAACATTTTATGGTAAAAATGTCATCTTTCTCATTCCTACATATTTATTTCTGTCATTTTATTTATTTTCATATTTATTTCTGTATTTTTATCATTTTTATTGCACTTTTGCAATTTTTGG
Organism: Mallotus repandus; assembly: GCA_949671775.1. NCBI lineage: Eukaryota > Viridiplantae > Streptophyta > Magnoliopsida > Malpighiales > Euphorbiaceae > Mallotus > Mallotus repandus. The sequence goes on along the minus strand of CATIWM010039772.1, from coordinate 722 downwards.
TATATTTATGCCTTTCATGGTAAATTTATTGTTTTTATCATGAAGTTTACATTTTTACGGTAAAAAATATCATCTTGTCACTTTTATTTATTCATTTCTGCATTTATTTATTTATTTATATTAATATTTTTGCATTTTTGTAATTTTCATTGCCCTTATGCCTTTTAGGGTAAAATTGTTATTTCTATCATAAAGTAGATATTTTTACGGTAGAAATGATATCCTTACCACTTTAATTATTTTTAATTCTGCACTTTATTATTTTTAATTATATTAATTGTATTTTTATTATTTTTATTGCTTTCCTTGATAAATTTACTATTCTTATCATAATGTTCACATCTTTATGGTGAAAATAATATTTTTATCATTCTTTCAATTACTTTATTTGCATTATTATTATTTTTATTGCATATTTATTATTGGTACTATTTTTATTGTTTTCTTTAGTAAAATTATTATTTTCATCATAAGGGTAATATTTTTATGGTGAGAATAATACTTTTACCACTTTTATCATTTTATTTGTACTTCCTCACTTTATTCCTTTATGTTTACATCATCATAAAAATCTTATTTTTATATAATGAAAATGATGACTTCACACTAAAGTATCCAAATTTTCAAAATCTTGTATCATGCATCCATTAGCATCTTTGTTTGCTTATGTGTTTAATTATTCTTTTATTTATTATTCCAATTGTGGATGAATGAAATATATT
>CATIWM010039753.1:0-17300 GCA_949671775.1 Mallotus repandus | reverse complement strand
CAAGCATTCAATTAAAGCTCAAAATTCTCTTTAATTCATTCTTGTATTTAGTAAACTCTTGTGAGAGTTTGGTGAGTGTTAGAATAGAAATTCTTATTCTTCTATTTTCTAGGTTTAGAAAAAGGGAAGTGAGGTTCTATTCTAAAGGAATTGGTTTAAGTGTTTACCCATTAAAACACTTGGGAATTTGGTTTTAGTGTAATCCTTCAAAACACTTGTGAATCAGTTTTTGAGTAAGCCTTGAAAACTCAAGTTGTAAGGTTTGAGTTAAGCTTAAAAGTTGTAAAAATCAATCTAAGGGAATAGATTGTGGTGATTCAAAATCCTAACTTGGGGATAAGTTAGGTGAAGACGTAGAATTGTTGAGAATCCGAACTCCTTAAACACTTATGTTCATCATTCTCCTTTCTCAACATTCTTTCATTTTTGCTTATTTTTTTTAAATTTTGATTTTTGTTCGATAGCATTATTCACCCCCCTCCCTCTAGGACATTTTCAAGCAATCTTAACTCCATCAAAATAGTAGTGCCGAAATAGTCAAAAAATATTTGTTAAAAGAGGTTTCTCTCAAAATCCTTCTTTGTATGCTTCTTAATTAATCATATGCATTCTGTTTTTATTTCAAAAAAATAATAAAGGATTGGATGAATTTAAAATCTATATAATGTTGAGCTCCCTACAATTTCTCTTTATTCAGTATTTTCTTATTTTGACTCATGTGTCCAATTCTAAAAATTCATAATATTTACCTACAAAAACATATCTAACAAAATTAATAAAAATAATATTTTTTTATTTTATATAAAAACATTCCTTTGTGGTGAATCTTTGACGCGGTGAGACCTGTAAACTACTACATATCTTTTTATCTTTGACGTGGTGAGACCCGTAAACTACTATGTATCTTTTACATATATAATGCAAATTACAGAATCTGGTTAGATTTTTGAGATGAGGTATAACTCGACTACAAGAAAATGCCTAATTAGTTATAAATATTTGTAACGGATATATTGCAAGGGATTTGTAACAAAATATAAACTTAGTAACAAAACTTTTGTAACAGAATAGTGTCCGTTACAATATAAAATTTGTAAGGGAATAACAACGGAATTTATAATGGATACATTTATGTTACTAAATTTGTCACAAAAGCACGTGGTAATGTGGCGCCAACTATTAATAACAATTTTGTAACGGAAATATCATTTACAAATTTTGTAACAGATTAATTTCGTTACAAATCTGTTACAAATTTGTAACGGCTAGCAAATCCGTTACTAATTAGTAACGGATTAGAATCCATTACAAAATATTACCATAATTCTTTTATTTTTTTAACAAATTTGTAACGAATTTTTAATCCGTTACTAATTTATAACGAACTAAGCATCCGTTACAAAATATTAACATAGTTCTTTTATATGTTGAACAAATTTGTAACGGATTTTTAAGCCGTTACAAAATTGTAACGGATGAAAAATTCGTTACAAATTATTACCATATATAGTTCTTTTATATTTTTAGTATATTTGTAATGGATTTTTAATCCGTTAGTAATTTGTAATGACTTAAAAATTTGTCACAAATTATTAACATATATAGTTCTTTTATATTTTTAGTAAATTTGTAACGAAATTTTATTCCGTTACTAATTAGTGACGGATTAAAAATTTGTTACAAAATATTAACATAGTTATTTTATATTTTTTAACAAATTTATAACAGATTTTAATCAGTTACTAATGTATTACTAATTAGTAATGGATTAAAAATCCGTTACAAAATATTAACATAGATCTTTTATATTCTTAGCAAATTTATAATGAATTTTTAATCCACAATCCATTACAAATTAGTAACGGATTAAAAATCTATTACAAATTATTAACATAGTACTTTTACTTATTCTTAGCAAATTTGTAATGGAAACTTTGCTAGAATTATTAACATAGTACTTTTACTTATTAACATAATCCGTTACAAAAGATACTGTACTAAAATATTTAAAGTATTTAAAATAATTTAGTATTATAAGTAATTTTAATAATATTAAAATAATTTAGTAATATTATATAATAATAGTTTAATATTAAATAAATATAAAATTAAGTATGATTTAAAGTATAAATTATAATTTAATTTTACATAATTTTATTTTAAAATTACAGATTTGGGAGTCAAAATTATTATACACTGCCGCCACCATCTCTCCCCAAGCCATTCCAACCCTCTCTTGCCCTATGTAATCGCCGCCCATTGCCATCGCCCTAACCGCCGTCCATCATCGTCGCCCCACCGCCATCCATCATCATCATCCTGCGTTCTCCAACGACACCAAATGACTCCGGCGAGTAAGATACTGTGCTAGTGTTGGACGGCTTCGGGACCATCCGATCTTGGGATTTTTCGGTTCCAGAATTAATCAAAACAATTGATATTAAGTTCCCCGTTTTCTCCGTGGTAATTTCTATACCAAACTAAACTATGTAATTCCAATGGATCGTCCCATTGATTTTTTTAAATTCCAATGCCATCTAAGCACATAGTATCCTCTCAGCACATATTTTATATTGTTTTCACTCAAATCCTTTTTATGATTTAATTCGTTTTCTTAATTTCAAGCAGTTGTGCCTTCTTCATTTTTATAAAAGTAAATTTGTAAAATTAATTTCGCAGGTAAAAGAGTGTAATAATATGTTCCTTGAATGAGTCCTTTCTTTTCAGTTCTCCGATTGCTAATGAGTCCTTTCTTTTCTGTTGTTTTTCTTTTCAGTTTTCAGTTTTTGTGTAGTCTTGTTTGTTCATGTATTTATGTGGTTGGGCTTGTTGTTCGAGAGTTTTATTTTCTGTTTTAGAGTTACCTCTTAGGTAATCCCTTTCTTCGCCTGGGATTTAGTTCTGTTTTGAGAGCTTTGCTCTTGGTTGTTCTTTTGTTTTAGTGAATCATCAATTAGTTAGTGAACTAATTGGAATGCTGTTTTTTTTTTTTTTGGTTGATTTATAGCAAGCTGCACTTATACTCGATGCTTCTCGCCGATTTCGGTACACCTTGGACTTGAAAAAGGACGAAGAGAAGCAGCAAATATTAAGAAAGATAAGAGCACATGCACAAATCGTTCGAGTACATTATCAAACCTGAATGCGCTTTTTTTTATTTTAACAAAAAATTTTTTGCATTAGCTTATGTTTGAAATTATGTGCTCTGCTGCATCAGGCTGCATATCGCTTTAGAGCAGCTGGCAAACAAGCAAATGGTATTTTCTTTCCTCTGCTGATCTGTAAGATTAAGTTATAGAAAAAGCATGCTGTAGTTTTAATTTTAATCAGGTAGTTGCTTTAGCTTATAGTCTTGTGTATATTCTTGTTAGCATTTGACTAGTTTAGAACTTTTGATGCCTTGTTCAGTGATCACAGCCTTTAACATCAAATTATAGGACTTGACCATCAAGTATCTGAATATTTTTTGCTGATCAGTTTCGTTTTAAATTTTAAACTACCAGATTATTGTAGTCCTCATGTTTCTAGTTTGACTTTAGCTTCTTACTTCTAATTCAGGTTTTTGTTACCTTGTCCTTGGTTATCCTTTTCGACTTTGAAACTACATATTCATTTTCATTTTGCTTATTTACATTATTTTGTAAATAATTTCCTTCATTCACGTGCAACACTTTCAAGAATTTGCCAAAAAAATTTGTTAATTTGATTGGTTATCCTTTTGGCTCTGCATGCAATTCTTGCAGAAATGAAAACTTGCTAATAATAATTCATCAAGTCGTTTAAATTTTCTGCTTACATGTATGGATGCATTTAATATAATATTATTGTCTAATTCTTTTAGATTATATGCTCTTACTATTTTATTTTTTGTCTAAATTTCTTATGTTGCTTTGCAAGTGAATTTGCAGATGTATCCAAACACCATTAATAGTTGTATTTTATTATTTTACTTGAAAATAATGTGCCAATTAACAATTTATGTATATGTGTAGGTGGAAGGATCAAGAGCTTGAAGAAAGTGGTAATTAGCATTATTAAAATATTTTTTATTCTGTTTCATTCTCTTTAATTGGGAATTGATCGAGGAGTTTTCTATAAATTTACATCTTCTCTGTTTCTTTTTTGGAACTCTTTGATTTACTGCTCACTAATCATGCTCCTTTTTTATTTTTTTTATTCTATGTGTCAGCTATTGCAATTGCAATTCACTGCACTGCTGCATATGTGTTCAGTTTTTCTACTTGTTTTAATCAAGTGAAGACCGAGAGCACCACTGCCCCCTCCGCGTCTTCTCCAAAATCTGTCAGCTGTAAGCTTTTTTTTTTTAGGTCTTAATTTATTGCTTCATACGGCTAGGAAGCATTAACTTTCAGTTATAAATTGGTGTGATTTGATTTTGGCAACATAATGTTTAGCGTTATATATTATTTTCAGCTTATATGAAAATATATTAGACAATATTTAAAAACAAATATGATTAGACAAAGTAATTTTTAGTTGGGTAAAATTAGGAATGAAATCAGTTTAATTTGGTTTATGTTTAGGTTTTGAGTCCATGTCTTAATTGAATTGAATTTGATATTTTACTCTGCCAAATTATGTTACATGCACTGATAATTGAACTTGATTGTTATTATGTTTGAATATTTACCTTTACTTAGCTCTTTCACATTATAGTAAGCAATCTAAATAATTGTTTGATGATTTTAATTCAAGGACAATTTAAAAGATCTACTTTTTTTCTTCAAGCTTTCAAGAATTTTGAAGTTGAGATCTTAACGATGTAATTTTCCTTAATTTTTCTTTTTTCAATGGTTTTTCTTATTATCTTTTTTTGGGTCATATTCATACTTGTCATCTTGAAGTACTTGGCTTAATTTTTGCTCAACAATTTAATGTCATTGGCTTTCTTGCTACTTGGCAATTGTCCTACATGATTTCTTTGTTATTAATTTGAATATTTTGTAGCAATAGGAGATTATATCATTTTTTTAATTTAAGCTAGCTAGGCGACAAAGCTTTTCTTTTTTTTTTTCTCCTCCTGTAAAGGACAAACGTCCCATTTATTTTTTTGAACACTACTATAATAATTGATTTAGTCCCTTATGTTTTCTATTTATAATTCAACTCATATTATTGTATGATAAACAGGAAAAAAAGAGAAAAATTTATGCGCCAAGAAGTAAGAGGAGATACCTAATAGCAAAAGAAAATGCCCTAGCAAACATAGCTGCTGATGTTGATGTTGAGAGTTCAATAACACAACATTGAATATATGCTGAATCTAACTTTTTAGGTGCAAAATTTTTATTTATAATTGAAATGTATTGTATTATACAATTACAAATTCTCAAATATTTTTGTATGATTTATTTTTTTTTAAAGTTTAATATAATGTGATTTTTCTCTATTATCTAATTATAATAATAATAATAATAATAATAGTTGTAACAAATTGTTAAGGTTCTTTTTACAAATTTGTAACTATCTATTACGAATGTTTTAAAAATGAATTTGTCACCAACAAACTATTACAAATTTGTAACAGCTCAAGTCTGTTGCAAAATTTGTAACGGCAAATATCTGTTACTAATTTTGCAACAGATATTTCAGTTACAAATCTGTTACAAATTTGTAATGGATTTTCCTCCTTCGACCCTTTATTAGCTAGTCACCAAGTTGTAACAGATTGCACTTCCGTTACAAATTAGTAACAATAAGGCTGTTACAAATTGGTTAAAAATTTTGTAACAGATTGTTTTGATCCGTTACAAAATATTTGTAACTATCAAAATTTTAACAGAAAATTTCTGTCATAATATTTTGTAATGGATTTTGCCGTTACAAAATAGCATTTTTCTTAGCTATTGTATGGTAAAAGATTCAATCAAACTCAAAGTATTTAAAAAAAAAGTTGGCTCATCGTGATGATATATAGCATATAATTAATATAATCATAGTGATTTTTAATTATTTATATCTATATAAATAAATAAATATATATATATATATATTTGTTGACCTTAGCAATGATCAATTTTGATTTTGATCTTAACAAACTTAATTTTTAGTATTTAACTTTGTTTGTTTAAGTGTTTATAAGTTAGGACTCAAATTGGAAGTCAAAGTGAAGAATTATCAAAGAAAAATAACTTTGGTATGGTCACAGCCGGGATTGATAAGTATGCTTTTAGGCTGATTTGACCTCTGAGATTCAAAGAGGATTTTGACATCCTTAGAGCCTTATAAAGAGAAAATGATCTTCTTGACTTTTAAAGTAAACATCACAAGCTTTCTGAATTGATCTTACTGGTCAAAATCTAAATTCATTTGGGTCTAAAAATCTTCAGTTAAAATTAGCATATGCAGCTTTCATTTTAAATTGAGCAACTTTTAGTATTTCAACAATATCTTGAGTTACAGAAGTTCAAATGAGGTGATTCAAAATGATATGGAAAGCTAAGACAAATATCTACAACTTTTATGAAGAAAGCTTAGGCTGATTTGATCGTATTCAAGGGATAAAGTCACGATCCCGACAGGGACCATGCAAGTCCCGACCAGGACCAAATTGCACCAAATTGAAGAAATCTTCTAGTACATATCTCGAGCCAAGGTCATGATCGGGATCAATGTGGTCATGACCGGGACCAGCTCAGAACTTAAATTCCACGACCGGGATCAATGTGGTCATGACCGGGACCAGCTCAGAACTCAAATTCAACGTCTATAACGGATATATTTTTGAATATCCCATCCAAGATTGATGTAATCCCGACAAGGACCAGAGAAATAACAGCTCAAAAGTCTAAATTTCATTCAAATGAAGTTTGAATTTGTTGGAAACTAAATTATTGTTTCTAACAACTATAATTGAATTACTCAACTATAAAAACAATATCTGAAGATCATTTAGAAGTAAAGAAACTTGTTTATTCATCATATACTTCAAAGCATTCAATTAAGCTCAAAATCCTCTTTAATTCATTCTTGTATTTGATAAAATCTTGTGAGAGTTTGGTGAGTGATTAGAATAGAAATTCTTATTCTTCTGTTTTTTGGAGATTAAGAAAATGGAAGTGAGGTTCTATTCTAAAGGAATTGGTTTAAGTGTTTAGCCATTAAAACACTTGGAATTGGTTTTAGAGTGAGCCTTAAAACTCTTGTTTATAAGGTTGTAAGAGTAAGCCTTAAACTCTTGTGTATACTCAATCTTGTGAATAAGATTGTGGGTGATTGAAAATCCTAACTTGGGGACAAGTTAGGTGGAGACGTAGGATTGTTGTTGAATCCGAACACCTTAAATCATTGTGTTCTTTATTCTTCCTTTTCAACATTCTTTTAATTCTTGTTTATTTATTTTTAAGTTTTGATTTTTATTTGGTAGCCCTATTGACCCCCCTATAGGGCTCTTTCAATATTAAATACTGAGCTCCCTACAATTTTTATTTATTCAGTGTTTTTTTATTTTGGTTGATGTATTCAATTATAAAAATTCATAACATTTACCTACAAAAAAATATTAAGAAAATGATAATTTTCATAATATTTGAATATTAGAGAGGAGGGTAAGTTCCAATCAACTTCTATCTTTTGGTTAACATTATCATTAAACAATCTTATTATTTTAATGTTGTAGTATACATATATCTATATATCAACAACAATCTCTTTCAAAATAAACTTCTCTAATATCAATCATTAATTGAATATACTTCCTATAATTTTAGGCTTTATAAAGACTCTTGGAAATTCTTGATATAATTTGAGCATGACCGTGCAAAGGAGGAGCATCAAAGAGGGATAAAAATTTCATCTCTTACTAGCTCTAATAGTGAGTGAATCAATAACAAAAGATAATATGTCTATTTATTTTCTTTGATGCTCGTTGTATATTTAGTATTGATCATTGCTATCTTCTAATTTAGAATTTTATTTTTTGATGTAAGAATAATGTGTCAGTGGAATGTTATTTTTATCATGTTGAGGGACTAGCACTATGTATATTATACTGATTGAAAAAATTGTTAAAGCATATTCGTTCCTAACTAACACTTATCTCTTTACCATGACTTGGTTATTTACTGTAACACAAGCTCTTCATTTTGTAACTTATATATGTACATGAACAATATTACGTTTGCGGATTCAAGTGAAAAATACAACTCACATTTTGTTCAGTGTTTATATGGTATCAGAGCGACATGGCCACAAATGTTAACACATAACTAGTTCCTGCTAATGCTTCTTTTACTCCTACCTCAACCACAACTCAATTAACTTTGCAGTGAAACTTAATTCCAGGAACTACTTAGCTTGGAAAACTCAACTCCTCCCTCTCTTAAACTCACAGGAACTTACAAGTTTCATAGATGGCATAAATCCAGCCCCACCACAAACAATTCCAAGCCCAGACAATCCAACGAATCTAATTCCAAACCCAGCATACATCCATTGGTTCAAGAAAGACCAACTTCTTCTCTCCTGGATTCTCTCATCACTCTCTGAGGAAATCTTTCCCTACATAACCAACACCACTCCCTCTTCTACTGCCTGGCAAATTCTTGCAAATACTTTCGGTGCTGTGTGCCAAAACTGACAACTCTAAATAAACATAGAACTCCAATAATTGAAACAACATGATTTATCCATAACCCAATACCTGCTCAAAGCCAAATCCCTTGTGGGTGAACTAGCTTCTTCTGGTCGCACCCTCACACAAGCTGAATTCAATGCTATAATTTTTTGCAACATTCGCCCATAATTTCAAAGCATTATCACTCCTTTAAATATATGACCTGACCCTGTTTCATTCAACGAACTCCACGGTCAACTTGTGGCACACGAAATCCTTCTCAAAAGCCATCATGAACCACCATTAGCCAATGTCGCCTATCAGCCTCCTCACACATCTCATCCCCCACTTCTTCCCATGCCTCGCTTGTCCTATGCATCCCTTACTACTGGTTGCCCACCATCCCCATGACCTTGGCAATGATAACGCCGTGGTCGAGGTAACCTAACAGGATGCCAAATATGCGGTCTTTTCAACCACACTACCCTCACATGCCGACACCACTACCACCAAAATAACCTACCCATTCACACCTTTCCGCCATCATACCCTCAGGCTAACATGGCTCTTCACAGTCATTTTCCACTTCCAACTTCCTCCACAACACCAATGCAACCCTGGATTGCAGATTCAGGCGCTATAACCCACATTACACCAGACTTGGGGCCCCTACATCTCCCTCAACCATACGCAGGCAATGAACACTTATTTGTTGGTGATGGAAAAGCACTTCCCATAACACACTCTGGTACTTCTTCTATTCATTCTCCCTCTCATACCTTCTCTTTACATAACACCCTCCATGTCCCTCATATCACAAAACCACTTATCTCTGTTCATCAATTTAGCAAAGATAATAACTACTATTTTGAATTCTGGCCTTATTTCTTTCTTGTCAAGGACCAGAAAACATGGCAGCCGCTACTCAAAGGCACACTTGATGCAGGCCTCTACAAATTTCCATCCTAAATAGCACTACTCACCACCAAAGTCCCTCTCTCTCTCTGGCTTACCCATTTTGGACACCCATATGACAAAACAACAAGGCAAATTCTCAACAGTCATCAGTTTTCTTTTACCAAACATTGTAATAAACACCAATGTAGCTTTTGTCTACTTCGTTTTTATTTACCTCATGTCGAGCATTCCAGTCAAAGCCCTTCTGAATTGTTAATTTCAGATGTTTGGGGTCCTTCCCCTACTTTGTCTAATTTAGGATTTAAATATTTCATTGTGTTTGCGGATGATTTTACTCGCTATTCCTGGATTTACTTTCTTAAGAATCGTAGTGATGTATATAATGTTTTCACAAACTTTATTCATTATGTGGAACGTCAATTTAATTCCAAAATTAAGTCCTTTCAATCTGACTTTGGTGGTGAATATCTAAAGCTTACTCCATTCCTTCAACAAAATGGCATTAAGCACCAACTTGCTTGTCCACATACCCACGAAAAGAATGGGATAGCTGAATGCAAAATTTGGCATGTGGTGGACACAGGACTTACACTCATGGCACATTCCTCACCTCCATTTTGATACTGGCCCTATGCATTTGACACAACCACAAACCTTATCAATAGCCTTCCTACACCCACTCTTCATGGTCACAACCCAACACTCAAACTAATTGGAACCTCACCCAACTATGCGTCCCTCAAAGTGTTCGGATGTGCAGCATACCCACTTCTTCGCCCCTACAACCAACATAAGTTCTCATACCAATCCAAAAGTTGTGCATACCTTGGCCCATCCACAAATCATGCAGGTCACCGATGTTTAAACATCTCCACTGGCCGAATCTATATAGCCAGACATGTGCATTTCATTGAATCAGAATTCCCATTCAAATCCAACAACTCCACCACTACTACATCACCATGGTTACAAATTCAATTCGAACTGTTCTCTAACTCAGGTACGCATCTCCTATCTCCCTCTAACACTATCTCCTCTACACCAACATTCTTATCCCATTCCCAACCAACACCAACCACTACACATTATTCACCATCATCCGAAACTTCCCTTAAAACCTCATCCTCCTCACATAACAATGACCTCCACCTTATCGTTGACATCTCTTCATACAACCCAACCCAACTACCTGCACAAAATCCCACTCCACACACAACACCAACCTCACCACCCCGAACTCACCACATGACCCTACGGCCATCAACCATGCAAAAACGCACCACATTTCTTACACAAACCTCTTCTGACATAACTGAACCATCCACCTTCACCTAAGCATACAAAAACCAAAAATGGAGAACATCAATGCAAGAAGAGTTTGATGCACTCATCCTTACCAAAACCTGGACACTTGTCCCACGCCCATCCTCTCACAATGTCATCGGCAACAAATGGTTATACCGAATTAAAAGAAACCCAGATAACACAATCTCCTGATTCAAGGCCCGCCTTGTTGCCAAGGGCTACCATCAACAAAATGGTATTGATTTCATCAATACCTTTAGCCCAGTCGTTAAAACAACCACCATCCACCTCATTCTTTCCCTTGCCTCAATGCACAACTGGCATCTACACCAGATTGATGTCTCTAATGCCTTCCTCCATGGCTATCTCCAAGAACCTGTATATATGGACCAACCTCAAAGATTTATGGATCCTGAATTTCCCAAACACTCTCCTCCCATAAAACTGAATTTCCCAAACACTCTCCTCCCATAAAACTGAATTTCCCACTAAAGATTTTGGAAACCTCACCTATTTCTTAGGTATACAAGTTTAACGCAATTCTTCTGGCATAACCATCAACCAAACCAAATACCTAACCGACCTCTTTCATAAAGCTGGACTTCAAGATGCCAAACGTTGCCAAACACCAGTGGCAACCACACCTCCCTTAAGCAAAACTGATGGCTCACCCTTCCAAAATCCCACCCTCTATCGCCAACTTGTAGGAGCCTTACAATATGCCACCTTAACCAGACCTGATGTTGCATTCTCTGTGAACAAACTTTGCCAATTCCTTCACTCCCCAACTGACATTCACTAGCAAGCATTGAAAAGACTCCTACGATACCTCAAGCATACAATCCATTACTCATTGTTCTTTGACAGTCGCTCCCCTTCCCATGTCCAATGTTTTTCTGATAACGACTGGGGAGGGTTTCCAGATGACAGGCGTTCAACCACAGGCTTTGCAATTTATCATGGCACCAATCCAATTTCATGGTGTGCCAAGAAACAACCAACCATTGCCCGATCATCCACTGAAAGCGAGTACAAGGCATTGCCAAACACCACGGCAAAGCTAATTTGGATTCAACATTTACTTTCAGAGTTTGGTTTCCAATCATTAAGTCCGACAACACTCTGGTGTGACAATATAAGCGCCATTTACATTTCTTCCAACCCCGTCTTTCATGCTCGCACCAAACATATCGAGCTTGACTATCACTTCGTCAGGGAGCAAGTCGCCAAGGGTCAAATTCAAGTTCGACATATCTCCACAAAAGACTAGGTGGCTGACATATTCACTAAAGCTCTTGGTGTTCGGCAGTTTCAGTCAATCAAATCCAACCTCCGGTTGTTGCCCTCCTCACAACCTTCGGTTTGTGGGGGGGGTGTTAAAGCATATTCGTTCCTAACTAACACTCATCTCTTCACTATGACTTAGTTATTTATTGTAACACAAACTTTTCGTGTTGTAACTTATATATGTACATGAATAGTATTACGTTTGCATATTCAAGTGAAAAATACAACTCATATTTTGTTCAGTGTTTATAAAAATAATGTGCATTTGAAGAACTGTTTACGGAGACAATATCGGGTAAATATTTTGACAAATTTTGTATAGGGTACAATTCACATTTTTATACATATATTATTTTTTTATATTCAATGTAAAATTTAAATTAAATTTCAACTTATTAAAAAAATTTAATAATTTTGACAATTCAATTTGATATTTTTATAGTTATAATAATTTTTAATTGCGTTTAAATTTTTATTTTAATTATTATTTTTTTAATTTAATGTCTGTAATGTGTTTATTTAAATATATTTATTTAAATTTATATTAATTACAGTCTGCGCAACGTGCGAATTGACGACTAGTTATATTAGAAGTTTAGGGATCAAATACAATTTTTAATTTTTTTAATTGGTCTATTTAATAGTATATTAAATGGCATAACGACAATAATTCAACAAAGTAAAACAATGAAAATGTTTAAGTTAATTATTAAAAATATAAGAATATAGAAATATGATAAATCAAACCACGTAGATGTGATCATAATTAACCTATACTATTAAAATGCATATGAAATAATAATACAGTATAATTATTTATGTTAGTTAAAGAATATAAAATAAGTTATTTAGAACTAATAAAAGATTAAAATATTTAATTTCGTTACTTTTTATGTTTTAGCAAAAAAGAAATTTAAATTTAAAATCGGTGAGAAATATTTTTTAAAATAAAATATTGAAAAGTTAATTTTTTAGTATAAAATATGAATAAAATATTATTTTAATATATTTTTCTGCACCCTATTTAATTCTCTTTTTTAATAATTTTAAGAACAGATACTTTGGCTTTTCAAACAAAAAGAATAGATACTTTGGCGTTATCATAAAAATAAAATAAATTAATATTCATTAAATTCTATAATTAGTTTTATGTGATTGAATAATTGTTTAATTATTTATTATTCTTCAAGAAAAAATTGTAAATTTGGTGTCCGAACTTTTTAATTTTTCTATTTGAGTGTTTACTCTTTTTTTTATTTGCAATCGAGTGTCTAGATTTTAAAAATATTTTTTTAATATTTTACAAAATTTTATTTGAATTTAAATTTAAGTTTTTTACTTGAAAAGTATTGTTTAAAATACTATTTATTCAAAATTAAAACTTGGGAAATAAAAAGTTTAAAAATTTTTAAAGAAAAAAAAATTGCAAATTTGGTGAAGAACTTTTCATTTTTTTAGTTGAGTGTTTGATTTTTTTTTTTCTAATTGAGTGTCCGAACTTTAAAAATTGCAATGAACTAGTGATAGTGTGCTTAGATGGATAAATCGGGCTCCACTTCTTGATGACTCATCTTACATGTCACCAACAACATAAATTTTCATTTGACTTGATAAAATTACCCTCAATCTACTTTTGTATATAATTAAATTGAATTGGGGATTAGGGTTCTAAAGTGAAAAAAAAAAGGTGAAAAATTGTAAATTTGGTGTATGAACTTTTCATTTTTTGTTATTTTAGTTATTAAATTTTTTCTTTTACAATCGAGTGTTTAAACTCATTGATTTTATATCATTTGAGTATTTCTAGCTAATGAGCAATAGCCTGAGAGCTGACTCACCAAGAGAAAAACTTGCCACATCATTATAAAGGGATAAAATGGCAAAAATAACTTAAAATACTACACATAAAATGACTAAAATAACCAATTCATTTTATTAAAACAAATAATTAAAATTGATGAATTAGGGTTCCTAAAGATATTGCTTCTTGCTTGATTGCCCTATTCTCTGTTGCAACAACCAATGTTGGCTGAGCTAGCAAAGTGAGAGAAGGATGAGATTCCTCCTCCGCCTTTGCCTCCACATCTGCCTCCTCTTTGTCCAAGTTATTATCGCCTTCATTATTCATTCCTCCTTTCCTCAAAATTTGATAGAACAAAACAGAATAGAACGTGTCTAAGTTAGGCTATTCTAAGTCTACCTGTCGGCTGGTCCATTGGTGATGAGAAAAGGCAAATTTCTTCCAATTATCACTGAAAAATGAAAAATTACTTGTGTTGATTGGCTTTGTAGCAGCCATCCCCCACCTAAGATAAAATAGCCATTTTGACTAGGTCTTATGCAGTATTAGCTCCTGCAGATATTGTTGCAGAATTTTTCTTCTTTTTTTTCAAACTGATGTTGTAGTGTGAGTTTCCATATTTATATTTTTGAGTTGCGTTTCTCATCATAATTTTCAACATTCGAATAATAAATTGATTGAATGCTAAATGTTTAATATTATTCTTTTTTTTTTTTTTAGAAAATCCTTGACATTTGATGTTAATTGGAAAAGGTGAAAAAGGTGAGGAGTTGATGAGCCCCGCTCCATTGAAGTCCTTGTACTCTACCGATGCATACTTTTGCTTGACAAAATTCGAATTTGTACAACACCAGCGTTCCATTATTTTCCAACCACTGTTGTTTTTATTGTGTTTCTCCTTTTTATTTGTTTATTTGTTCTTGTCTCATCTTTTCCATTATCTGGAATTATGTGATCAAAATTTGTTAGTTGGAACATCCCGCTCTCCAGACCCACATCACATTCATAAAAAAATTCTATGTATTTTTTTATTAACAATTAAATAAATTAATACATTACATAACAGAAATAATTATTTTTTAAGAATAAATATACAATATACGATGTCAAATTATATGAAATTTTTATGCTGTATAATATTTTTTTAAAAATATTAGCCGATAAATTATTTTTTTATAACAATATATATTATCTACTTAGTTCAAAGTGTTATACTAAACAGTGGAATCTACAACATATATTTTGAATAGGAGCGGAACTACTTAGGGTTGGCCCCTCAATTTTTTTTTCAAAAAATTACTTTAGAATTTTTATATAAATTTAATGTTTGTCCTCTAAATTTATGTATATTTTTACTTTAACTACTCTATTTCTATTGAAATTTTACTCTTATCATATTGTAGTTCAATTTGGCCCTCCACGCTTCTAAGTCTAGTTCCACCCTGATTTTGAATATTTTATTCTTAACTAATAAAAATGATACACATAAACTAAACTCAAAATAAATTAGAATAAAAGTTTTCTAACATTTTCAAAATTTTCAATTGATGCATCAAGATTAAATGAAAAGTTACCGATTGGCCTAGTAGTTAAAGAGCTCTCAATGTCATATAAAGAACTCGAGGTCAAGTCCTTGAATTCCCCATCTTCGTCCTAATAGTGCAGGCCGCACTGTATTTTAAAAAACACAAAAGATTGAATGGAAAATAATGTCTTTAATGCATCTCTTGCATATTAGTTTAAGTCACAAAAGATTGAATGAAAATTATATATATATATATTTTTAGCATTGTTCTTATATTAGAACTTTTGAAAGGAGATCATGAGAAGAATCGAGGAGTAAGCTTATGATTCTTATCAATATATTGGTCCCTGACAAGATGGTAAATCATCTATTCCATTGCATAGACTTGGATAGACTTCTATTGTCAATGAAAAATAATGTTTCATGACTTTTATTGCAGATTAGTATAAGTCATAAGAATTTGGGCTTTTAGACTGGGACCAAAGTTTAACTCATAGAATCGGACCGAGTTTCAGTTTTAGTTTTAAACTTTTTTATTATTTTTAAAATTTATAATTATATTTCAATTTAAAATATTGTAATAATTTTTAAAATAATTTAAACTAAGTCAAAAACACTAATGTAATTAAAAATTAAAGTGAATAAATTTTAACTAATAAAATTATTGAAACGATTTTGAGGGTTGCACTTGTTTTTGTGAATTAAAATTAGTGTCAATTTCTTCTACCAAATTATCCATCATATTGTCTGACCGATTTTGATTGGGCCAGTTTCAGGCCCGACTACTTGAAGGCCCAAAATTTCCTTCAATATTTCCCTCCAGCCAAATTGAAGTTGTTGGGTGGATTAATGATTATAAACTCTTTCGTTCTTTTTTTTTGTCAATATGGGAAAAAGATATCAATAACTATCCTAACACTTCAGACTCAAGCCACAACATAGTCCCTAACAAAATCATTATCAAAATTACACAAAAGTTAAACAAAAAACCATACCCATGTAGGGCTTTTGCCTTATGTAGCAGTGCATGGTTCGAACCATGAATTAACCCAAGATCATGACAAGGGAAGGAATCCATATGCTTTAAACTTGAAATATCAGAGATGAGAGTAGAACTATAAACTAACAGCAAACACCCAACCAACTTCAACACTGCCTTCTCCTTCCAACCTTCCTTAAAAAAAGATCTTCAAAGAATCTTTTTTTATGATCCATAAAGCGCCTACACCACTGTATAATCCTAGACAAGCGATCACCGAGAAGTAACTAATAAAACATGTCATACAAATGGCAACTCCACACAATAAAACACAGTTGACAATGTCATAAAAAATTTAAAATTTTTAGTTGTGAAATCATATAATATTGAAGTTTGAAATCCAGAGTGTTAGGTATAAGAAGGAAGGGTTGCCATTGTTGAACATAAATGGTAAAGAAAGTTGATGAAAGATGATGAAATTTTTTTTAAAAAAATTGAGGAAATAACAATAACATTAATAATATGAGTAGTAGTAGTAATAATAACATTATTTTTTCGATTCAAAACCGGAACCATCGGTTCAAGGTTCAAATTTTTTAGGTTCAATTCTGGATTTGACAGATTTTGGGCTGATTTTGGCAAGGCCAGTTCTGGACCCGAATCAACCCTTGATCATGCTACTTGTAGGCCCAAAATCTCTCTTCAATATTTTCCTCCAACCAAATTTGAATTGTTGGGCGGATTAATGATTATAAACTCTTTCATTCTTTTTGTAACATCCCCATTTTCATCCATAATTAATATTATATGAACATATGCATCTTAGACTATTCCATTTGACTATGTGTATTTTTCATGAATTGAATCTAGTTGACTTGTTTACATGAGTAAGTTAGGGACTAAATTGAGC
>CATIWM010039747.1:0-10458 GCA_949671775.1 Mallotus repandus | reverse complement strand
CTAAACTATATAACTAAACTCAGTTAGATTGCATATAAACAATAACTGAGATAAACTTCTAAATGATTTAGTTTTTGTATAATATGATAAGATGATTTGAGTTCCCATGAAGTAGCCATGTAAATGAAAATTGCTCATGTTTTTCCCTATTGTAATTACTGAAATGTCTCTATCTGTAGTTATTTGCACAGCTTGGTTTGTCTGCACATCTATTCTTTAGGTTGTCATGTTGGGATAGACACCTCTCTCTTTATCTCAAAATCTATTGTGATGTTTTGTAAACTAAATATGACAAGATATTTTATGTCTATTGTAGGTGCGTAAAGTTTGGATGGTGCATGGGGATTTAAACAGCCAGTTTTGGAGTGAAAGCTTCCAAAACAAAGGAAGATTTCAATTGTAGGTTTGATTTGTTTCGGCTGTAAATACAGGTTGTGGCTTAGTGTTTTTTTGACACATGCTAGTTGATAGTCATAGTAGTCATATATAAAGTTTTACCTCCTTTCCAGTATATATTTAGTATTGAGGCAAACTTGTTATATATAGGAGAGACTATTTATATTGCCACCAGCTTTAATGTTCAAGGCTGAGAACATGGGTGTTTCTCCGTCACAAGCAAGTTCTCATACAAATAGTTATTCTTGTGCCAAACAAAGTGTATCTGAAGAAAAACCAGAATGTGGTGCTGAATGTAAATGCACTGGAATATCAGAGCACAAAAATAACCTATCAGAAACTGTGCAAGCTAAACCAGGTGGTACTAGAGCTGTACTTTCCACCTGTGGTGGTAGTGATGCTTTGCAACTGTCTTCTGAAGTTGCAACCAAAGATTCTCTTACTGAAAATTTGGACCCATTATCTGAAGATGCTTGCAAGATTAGTTTGACTGATAAATATAAAAGTTTGGAACTACCTTGCGAAGATGCAAAGAGAAGTAATGAGACTGAGAAAAGTTCATTTTCTCAATCATCCGTGTCGAAACAGATACCTGAGTTTCCTTCTGATGGTGGTGAACCATCATCGTTACTGGGAACACCTCATGCTTCTGTTGATAAACACTGGAATCATGAGCAATCAGAAACACCATCTAAGAGCACCGTTAGTAATTCTGGCTGGCTGGACCGCAGGGTTAAAACAACTGCAAAGTCAAGAAAAAAGTATATGTTAAGATCTTTGAGAACAAGCGATAGAGTTCTAAGGTCCAGATCACAAGAAAAACCTAAAGCTCCTGAATCCAGTGCAAACGAGCCTAATGTCAACTCCAACATAGAGAAAAAAAGGAAAAGAAAGAAAAAGAGACAAGGCAGGATGATTGAAGCTGATGAATATTCAAGAATCAGGACACATTTGAGATATTTGTTAAATCGGATTAGCTATGAACAGAGCCTGATTACAGCTTATTCAGCTGAAGGATGGAAAGGACTAAGGTGTGTGCTTAAAGTTTTCCTGTTGATTCCAAACTTTTTCTCTACAGGAAGTTTTTTTTTTCATTTAATTTAAATATATCTAGTCTGAATCTTAATACAAATTTTTATATGCAGCTCCTTTGTCATTTTCTATCATTGATATAAACCCATGTATCTCTTTTAACTGCTTTCGGATTGCCACGTTCAGTTGAATTGTCTGACATGAATTTGTAGGATGAAATATATTTACTAGAAGAAAAGAAGAAGAGGCAGAAAAGTATTAAAATTAGAGATCAATGGAATTATATTAGACCCCGCTAATGAGAATGTATACAATAAAAAGAATGTCAGTGTAATTTGGTTTATGTTATGGATCAACTATCCATCATGCTTACATTTTAGAATTCCCAATTTTATACTTCAATTTAACTTAATTTTTCAATATTCAAGTTAATTCTAAGTTAATTTGTCAACTGTCTATAATGGGTCACAGCCATTGAATTCACATTCTAATTTATTTCGAGTAATAAAGTTAAATTTATATTAATTATTGAATATGTGACCTAACTGAGCACATTATTAGATAAAATATCCATGGAGCATAAAATTGCACTTCAACACCAACCAAATTGATATTCTGATGGAGAAAAATAGTGCCTTGTACGGCCAGATAAATAAAGAGACATATTTAGATCTTAGAATTTTATGAAACCAGTCGGATTATTACAAATGGAAGTTTTCCCTTCCAATGAGGCAGATTTCTTTCTCCATTCTTACAAAGGTTCTCAAGTTCTGTAAAAGCACAAGAATGAGGAAAAACAAAACAAGCAGCATGATGTTACCTAATCTTTGTTGTTTTATAAAATAAATGATATCATCATGTCTTGCCAGTTGCTGTAATTTTTTCTTTGTTTTCTGGATGTTGTGTCTGCTGAAAGTTAATCGAATAGTCTGTGGCAGACTTTGTTCATATATATTTGTCTTCTGAATACTTGTGTTTATTGATATGTGGAGCCTTTGTGGTTATAAATTAAATTATAGACAAAGAAATGTTGAGTTACAAAGAGAGGCAATTTTCCCCCAGCTGTCTTTATGTACACGTACTCTACCATTTCTTGTGGAATGGTCTCTTATTGGTGGTGCAGATTTGAGGAGTAAGGCTTCAATCCAATCCAGTTTGTTGTAGCCTAAAGGCCAAATCTTATGTAGATTCTTTTTCTTCCTTTTCTCCTTTATTTTTCATGTATTGTCGTGTGTGTTATGCTGACTGGCATTCTCACACTGGATATCTTATGTCTAATGTTGCATTGTCCATTTTGATTATTTTTCCAGCCTAGAAAAGCTGAAGCCTGAGAAGGAGCTGCAAAGAGCCACATCTGAAATTCTTCGCCGCAAATCAAAAATAAGGGATTTATTTCAACGTATTGATTCACTATGTGCCGAAGGAAGGTTTCCAGAATCTTTGTTTGACTCTGATGGACAGATTAGCAGTGAGGATGTAGGAGCTTTTTTTTTGAATTATTTAATTCACGTTCTTAGTTCTCATGTTAACTGAATTCTTGTTTGCACTCATTGTGAGAAATCTTACGATTTTTGGATGTTACTTTTTGGTTTTGATAGTGGTCCCTATTGATAATATTTATTCTTAGACAAAAATTTTTTTGTTATGGCAGATTTTCTGTGCAAAATGTGGATCCAAAGACTTGACTGCTGACAATGATATTATTCTTTGTGATGGTGCCTGTGACCGTGGATTTCATCAGTTCTGTTTAGTGCCACCATTGTTGAAAGAAGACAGTAAATCCCATTTCCCTACCTGCTAGCAATAAGTTGAAATGATGGTTGTTAAGCATTTATCCTTTTAAACTCTTTTTTTCCTTTCTTCTTGTGGCATACAGTTCCTCCAGATGACGAGGGTTGGCTATGCCCTGGATGTGATTGCAAAGTTGATTGCATTGGCTTGCTTAATTACTCTCAAGGAACAAATATTTCTATCAGTGACAGCTGGGAGGTAAAGGATGCTGTCTCTAGCTTTGTTCACATGTTCCTTCGCAAACTCAGTGACGTTGTTATTCCTTTCATTCTCATATCTGATGTGCAGAAGGTTTTCCCTGAGGCTGCGGCAGGTGGACAAAATCCAGATCAGAACTCTGGACTTCCCTCAGATGATTCTGATGATAATGATTACGACCCTAAAAGTCCAGAAATTGATGAGCAGAGTCAGGAAGACGAATCAAGCTCTGATGACTCTGACGACTCTGACTTCACATCTGATGAATTAGAGGCACCAGCTGATATTAAACAGCAATTGGGCCTTTCTTCTGAAGATTCGGGGGATGATGACTATGATCCTGATGCTCCAGATCTTGATGACAATGTCAAGGAGGAAAGTTCTAGTTCTGATTTTACATCTGATTCCGAGGATCTTGCTGACACCCTTGATAAAAATGAGTTGTCTGGAGAAGATAAAATACACACTTCTATTGGAGCTCAAGCAGATCCTATTAGAAAAGGTTCTAAACGTGGTCGAAAGAAGAAGCAACCTTCACACAGTGACCTGTTGTCTATAGTAGAACAAAATCACAGCCAAGACGGGTCTGTGCCCAAATCTGGGAAAAGAAATGTTGAGAGATTGGACTACAAAAAATTGTACGATGTGAGTTTTTTTTCATCTTTATATTTAGGTTAGGTTCTCTGTTCCATTCATATGTGTCATCTCACTTCTCATCTCTACAAATACATCTCACTTCTCATATCTACAAATAACTACGTTAAGGCATGAACAATTTTTATAAGTAGATCCTAATCTTGTGTTAAGAATAGTGTTTCTTCTACTTATTGTTGAGAAGGAACATAAATATAATTAAAATTTTCAGCATAAATATGAACTACATTCTCTGGGATCTCTCTCTCTCTCTCCCCATACACGCCTCATGTATTAGAAGATTCATTACATCAACTTGTTACTTTATAAAATATGTTAATGCAGAATTTATTTATTGTTGGCTGCAAAAGTTATAGAAATGCTCACAACTAAATTTGATGCATGTCATGCATGTTTATAAGTCAGCACATTGTGTATGCTCAAATAATAATTAGTTTTATACCATGCTATACTCGCTGTTACATTCCTACTCTATGGATCCATAAAGTAATGGAGATAGGTAGTTGAATTCTCTTGTCTTGAAATAATATCATGTCTAAATGTCTGGTTCTAGAGATAAGGATTCTGTTGACATCTCATGCTTTTGTTGAAATGAAAAAAATGTGGATTACTTCTATTTATATCAGGTTCTTAGCCATATTTTACATCTGTTGCTATCTACAGTGTTATAATTGTCATAAATTTTTTAGTCCTAGCATGTTTGAGACAGTTTTTGTTGCGCTCTTTCTAATTTACTTACCATGTTTGGGTCCCTATTTGTGAAGGAAACATATGGAAATGTTTCCTCTGACTCAAGTGATGATGAAGACTTCTCCGACTCAAGTGATGATGAAGACTTCTCTGATGCTGTTGGTCCAATGAGGAGCAGGAGAAATACAGAAGCTGTGGCATCAGCAAATGGAAATGCTGCTGTGACCAATACAGGAAAGCATGACCTAAAGGAGACCAATACTCCCAACAGAAGCACTGAAAATATGAATATTTTACCAGCTAAAGCACATGAAGGCTCTTCCCAATCCAGTTCCTGTGACAAAACAGTTAGGCCATCTGTTTATAAAAGACTCGGAGAAGCTGCAACTCAGGTATTTGTTTCAGTTAATATATGTTTGTAACCCCTGAATTTGTTTGATAAGTAAATACAATATTATGCGTTGTACCTTGTCCATTGTTCTAGTTTGGTAAGAGTTCCCTATTCTATTATGCAACTTCATACTTTTTTTTTTTTTGATGTTTAGGCATATTAGATATTTTTGTTGATGGCCATTTTGCCTTGCAGGGACTCTACAAATCCCTCAAGGAAAATCGATATCCTGACCGTGCTAAAAAAGAAAGTCTGGCAAAGGACCTAGGACTTACATTCCAGCAGGTCACACTTCTCTTGCTGTTGACTGTGAATTTGTCTCATTCTTGGAACTACACTTTCCCCCTATTTTGGAGTTTATCAAAAATCAAACCATGTTTTAAAAATTAGTTGTATTTCCAGGTAACCAAGTGGTTTGATAATGCTCGGTGGAGCTTCAACCATTCAGCATCTGTGGATGGAAGTAAAGTCAGAAAAGCCTCAGAAAATAGTTCTCCAGTGCCAAAAACAATTACAAAACCGCTTGAACCAGGGACTGATACAGTTAATAGAGTTGGCATTTACAATGAAGCAAAAAGTGAAGAATCACCCAAGCTTAGTGATGCCCTGGTGGAAATTAACGTTGAAGATGGAAGGGAAACTGTGTTGGGTATTCAGAGAACTAGTACATACAAATCTAAAACCCCAAATTCTAGAAAGAGAAAGCACGATTCAGATAATCAAATATCAGATTTGGAATCAACAAAAGAAGCTAAAGCAGCCCCAGCTAATTCACCAAAAGCTCAGGAAACAAGAGCAGGTGGGCGAGTGACAAGAAGTAAATCTGTTGCTTAAATTTTATTTATTTATTTATTTTTGTATCCTTGTAGGAGAATTAGAGACCATTTTCCTGCAGGCAAGAGAAGCAAGAGAAGATGGTCTATCGTCATTGTTCTGAGAAACCAAGATCCAATGGTGCCGGTTTTTGTAATTTGATAGTGCTCCAATTTTCCACCTTTACCAATTATTTTTAACATATCCTCTTCGTTTTTTGTCTGGTATTACTTTCAGGGTGTAACCAAAGTTTACTGATCAAATTACTTTCAGGGTGTAACCAAAGTTTACAGTTCTCCTGATCTTATACCTACAAGTGATTGGTTAATGTAGTAAATTAGCTCATCTCTTGAACATGTGTTTCCTAGATAACTCCTGTCAAAGCTTGATGAGATTAAATAAATTTTTGTTCAGTACTCACCCGCTGTGACAAAATTCTGTAACATCAGGCTTAGTCATCAATCTCTGAATCTGTTGCAACTGCTCATGGTGAACAACTGAATGAGGCTATCATAGCGAACAACTTCAAATGCATAGGAATAGATTCTACTGTCTACAAGTCGCATAAACATGTGAAAACTGACTGCTGTAAGATCTATAAACAGATTGGGAATCCAAGTTTATTTTGCTCTACAGTTCTTGTTTCAGAGTCGATCACAGAATTGGTAAAAGGGGAATAATCGAGTCTTGTACAATTGCATTGATAAGAGATTTCTATTCTTTTATTAAACAAAGTTAGTTATGCACCCAAAGCAATCTAATTAACATGATTAATCTACATAAGGTATTCAGAATTCTTAAGCCAAAAAATGCTAGTTAGCGATGACCTCCATAGTATTTATGCTAACCCTGCCAAAATCTTCAGGCACCCAAATCAGCTTTCAACCAGAAGTTGACAAAACATCCAATTAATCCAGATAAAAGGGGGAATGAAACTATTAGATCCCTCAGAAGAAATGAACGCTACTTCAGACTTCAAGGCAAATCTCTTCAAGAATCTAGGGAATCGCTTATTCATCAGTGGCCTCAAAGTAATGTAAAGGAATTTCTGCAGGAGAAGACAATGTTGCCACACACTTGAACTGTTCAAAAAAAAAAAAAAGTTGTCACATTAACAATTATAAGAAAAATTGCAACCTTAAATGACCTGAAGCAGTAACTTGCAACCTGAAGTCATATTTACAGTTAAATTCTCTCATAGTAATTATTTGGTCACATAGCCAATGTGGCGCAGGGACACCACGTGGTTGTAATAAAAAAAAAAAAAATGAAGAAACTGTTTGCTCTTTTCAGGGATGCAAACTAAACACTATCAAAAGCCATAAGATTTTTGTATTAGTTTTCTTCATGGCTAAACAAACTTCTCATGCTTTCTGCAGTAAACGACACAGATAAATGTAGATTTTTTTTTTTTTGAACAACTAGCCTAGATGGCTAAGTCTCATGGCTTGGAATGGAAGAGCAAGGGAGGGTTGAGGAATCGAACACTGCTCTCAACTAAATGCTTTGGCCCTGTGACAGGATGCTTTACCATCCGTCTTAGGCGGGTTAGGCATAAATGTAGATACTTTACAAGATGCAAAATTTAAGAAAGAGCATATGCTAAAATACCTTATGCTGCCCATATTTGTCTCTTATTGCTTGTACAGCACTTCCTTTTCTGTTTAGTTGCAGATCATGAATGGCAATAATACATTCTTTCAAATCAGCTGCTGTGTAGCCTGAACACCGTTGCAATGATGCCTTCTGCAGAACATGAAAATTAATAAGTGATAAACATCAAACATTCCAAACTGACGAAGCAAGTTTAGGCATTGCTACTTCATCAACTTTCTTTCAATATCCTGCAAATTATCAACTCCTGGCTGTCAGAATCTGAACCTTTTCTAGATATCCCCTACCAGATCTACTGATCAGTAAACATGTCTTATATTCCTGCATGTGTGTGCATATACATTGTACACATAATATAAGCTTTCAACCAAATTTACCATCAGGTTCTAAATTTTTTGTTATCTTACTTCTAATTATCTCTTTTGAGAACAAACTCTCCAAACTACTAAAATCTCAAGCATAGTTCAATATATTGTCCCTCTTTGAGAGCAAATTAAAGCGTGATAAGTTTCTTACCCAAGGATGTGTTTTTGGTTGGATTGTGAATCTTGAAAGAAAAACAGCTGATGCAGCAATTACTGATGGTAAGAAGCGGACACAACGATAGTCTGACAAACTTAGCTCCGCAAGATAACAACTCAAGAATTCAAATTGCAAATCAGGAGACTGGAAAATACATGCACTATAGAGTTAATAAAACAAGGAAAGAAAAGACATAACAGGAACAAACATTTAAGATACATAAAAAAAAAATTAATTAGCTAGCTCACTTTGCAATATTCCTGAGCAGCTTTTGTTAAGATCCTGAAATCCAAGGAGAAATTTGTCGTAAGTAGCACTCATTAAGTCATTATCAGGTTGTAATTATACATGTCAGAGAACGTCCTTAGATGCAAAAGCCTATTATATTGTGTTAAAAATCTTGCCTGAGAAAATTTTTGGCTGTGGGAGTGCTCATTTCATAGTTCAAATATTTAAGTACATCTTTCTCCATATTGACTACCTGCAAGATAACTCCCATCAATCACTCAGCAAAATATCATATAAATGAATTATTTGTTTTAGTGGCCAGGGCTTGAGGAAACACAGCTGACAGTCCATAATTCCTACAATAAATCTTGACCCCATTTTGGTCCAGGTCAACTATTTGCTCATTTAAGAAAGTTCAGATTTTCTTCTCCTTTCTAAAATTAGAAACGGACCTCTTCCTTACTGTAAGTGTTATCTGTTATATAGCAAAAATCTTCGACATTTGGTGGACTAATCTCTTCATACTTCCTGTACATTCAAACCAGGCAATAAGTAACATGAACAATAACCAAAAAAAAATTAAAACAAAAGTATGGGAAGTTTATCCAGTTACGAGGCAATAAGCATGCAAGAAACACCAAGAAGCTGCAGCTTGTTTCTGGTCACAGCTTGTGAAGAAAGGAATCGGTCAATATATGATATAGTGAGGTAAAGGGTGTCTGAGACAAGCTTGTATTCGTCAGCAACCTCCACCAACCAGTCCACAAGAATTTCTCGCATTTTCACTGAAATATCACTCTGTACCTCAGTCATGTAATTTGACAAGCATCTGCTTTTGTCCTCCATCTGTTTGATCATCATTTCATGTTGATCATCATTTTCAGCCATGAGCATTTCCATATTACAAGTTCCATGATTCTTCAAGTTATATTGAAACAAAACACACTGTGACTTCACAGCTCCAATAAACATAAATTCAACTCGTATACGTGAACAGTTAGATACTACTCAAAATCAATGAATTTAAAAGTATCCAATCTCCAATTCAATTTGTTTAGCATATCTCATTAACCTACACAAATCCATAAAACCAAAACTCATAACATAAACAAACAAAAATACAACAAATTCATTTATCTCATTAAATAAAAATTTCACATTCATTTATTTCATCTCACAAACGATTAAGACTAACAACATCTGCAAAACCCACTTCCCAATCATAGCTAAAAATTCATCATTCTTATGCACAAGTGCCAAAATTCGAATCCAACCATGTTTCCATGCATTTCTAATCAAACTAAACAAAACCATAGAAACCCAGAAAAAATCATCCATAAGATCAAACAAGTAAATACATTAAACAATTAATTAAATCATACCTCCAAAGAATGAAGATACCCATATATAGAAGATGAAAAAGAACACTTCTTTAACTCCAAATCCTGTTTCGACCCACAACTCAGCGAGCGCTCAAAGTCCCATTGATTCCTTTTCTTGACGTCACATTTCGAGTTTTGTGTACTAATTTCAACATCATCATCATCATCATTCTGGGCTGAATCAGCAGTTGAACAATTCTCCAAATCCTGTTGACTCCGATTCTTGAAATGATGATCTGATTGCTTCTGGGCCGGGTCAAAAACTGAGTTCCGAGTCGATTCGGTAGTTGTAACAGTGAGTGAGTTGGTGAGTTCTCCTAAAGGAACCCGCTTTTTGGAGACTTGAACAGGGTGAGTAGCATTGGAAGCGCGTTTCTTGGATGACGATGAGCGAGTGGGCTGCAAGCTAATAACATTCTCTTTACCCATTTCTAAGGAAATCAAAGAAATTTAGAGATATATAGAGTAGAGAATCAGAAGAAGAAGATGATGAGGATGATGCCGCCACTTTGAGTATTTGAAAAATGTTTTGTTACCGCCACTTCTGGATTACGCGATTTTACAGTTTCTTTTCTGTTCTTGTGTTTGTGTTTGGGGTTTCATTCATGAACCAATTTGACTATAATGTATAAATTTTCAATTATTTTTTAATAAAATTTTACCTAGTACGAATTAAATCGAACTTTTTAAATAATAAAGAAATTAAATAATTTAGATATAGATGATGAATTATATATGAAAATTTTT
>CATIWM010039702.1:0-12740 GCA_949671775.1 Mallotus repandus | reverse complement strand
GAAAGAAAAAATGAAAAAATAAAAATAAAATTTTAAAAAAAGAGAAAAATAAATAATGAAGGAAAAAATAAAGAAAATAAAAATAAAAGGAAGAATAAGGTAAAAGGAAGAATGATGTATATCTGTAAATAAAAGTGGCAAAAGTGTAAATAAAAATGATATTTTAATAATAAACAAAAAATTTGGATATTTTAGTAAATATTTTTAAAAAGTGCATATTTGTGTCAATATCTCTGTAATTAAAGAGAGATTTAAGATAAAATAACTTTAGTTTTTTTTTTTAAAGAAAAATAATGATATTGATTCAAACTAGTAATACATCGATAGAAACACATATACAATTTTGCTAAAAATTATAGAGGTGAAACAACACTCAGGTTAATAGCATAATAAATCGGCTCAAAGCCTACAAATTTGATAATACTATAGTAACTATAATACTATAACTCTAGTTCTACAATATACTGACGACTATAATCTGATTTGTTGTCTTTATCTGATTGAATATACTTTACCTGTCTGAATCGGCTACACAAAAAAAAAGTCGCAACAAGACGGAAAATAAAACATCATAACAAGACGACGAAAACCAAACGCTGCAACAAGATGATGAAATCACGAAAAACAAAATAAAAGATAAATCTATATGAAATAACTACTTAGTTAAAAAATAAATTGATAAAAAAATGTGTAGATGGGTGATTTCAGACCAAGAATGATAAAAAAATCACCCCTCACCGCTTAAGAAATATGAGTGGCTAGAAAAGAAAAGGAAGTTAAGAGAAAAAGAGTAAAATAACTTTAGTTTTTATTTACTTTATTCTCGCTGTACTTTTATCAGTGTACGATAAGAGTGTATTGAATCGTCTAGTAGTAATTATTAGTAAAATAAAATTTATTCTATAAAAATAAAGTAATTATGGACCTAAAAAAAAAAAACTATTTCACTAATGTATGTCGGTATATATAATTGATAATAATTTTAAATTCTTTCTTTTAAATAAGGTTTCAAATTGAAGATTTATATACAGAGAAATAAGTGTTGGGAAAAAAAATTTCTTTTATACATTTCATTCGACTTAAACTATTTAATAATCAGAGTTGATGCAACTATCTCCAAATAAATAACTACCTCTGCTCATAATTCATCCATCTTAACCTTAAAGTTGTTCTTGGAAATACATGTAACCTGCATAACGTTAACTGAAAATATTCAGTCACCGATATATATATATATAGCACACTCACCCAATGATTGGCCGCTTTATCCTTTCCAATGACCTCCTCAATCTGATCAAATGCAATCGGGCAATAGACATATAGCAGCAATACAACAGCCAAGCAAGAATGCATGATAAAACATGACGAGAAATGAATCCGGCTGGAGGAGAAGGAAAGCCAAAAGCAAAACAAGGTAAACGTTGAGAGACATTTACCAATTGCATAAAAAGAGTGATACGTTACATGATCATAGATCATTTATAAGTTTTCTGTTCATTGAAGGGATTGCTTCTCTTGCAAGTCTCACCTTCTTCGAATGCTCCAATCATGCGTGAATGGAGGTACCAAATTTTTTCTTTTTAATCTCATACCTATAAGAGTTGATAAAACTAGAGCTAAGTTGTTCAAGTTTAGCTGACTTTTGCTTACATATGCATCCAACTACTGGAAATTGTTTAAGGATGGGCTGACTTTGGTGCCAACTGTTAAGCTAACATGAACAACCACTACAATCTTCCAATGAAGCATGAGAAGTTGGAGTTGATTTCATCACTAACAATTTTGTATTTATCATTTTTAATGAAAACGGAATTGAGTAATTTAATAATATAGAGATTTACACATTAAATCTATTTTTTTAAGACATACCTATACGATAAGAACTTATCGGCTGTCTTGTCTCTTTTTTCCTTCTACCCTTTTTTCAGCTTGTAATCGTACACTATTGCATAAAATTTAATCTATATGGAAAATTTAATTCAGTAGTAGGCCTAATTATTAATGATTGTAAATGAGACGAAGGAATGTGTTATACATTTCGTTAGGAGATCAGTGAACTCTGTTGCTCATTTGTTGGCAAGAGCTATAGATTTTATGTCTGAGGTAGAAAAAAATTATATTTAAAATTCACACTTCATAAAAACATTGCACATGATCCTTTTTTTAGTCTCTAATTATCCTAGTCGTACTATATATTTTTTAAATACAGAAAAATAATAAAAATATGTGAGTTAGAAAAATATTTATATATGATTTTTTTTCCAAAATTGAAAATTAATAGAAATTAAGAAAATAAAAATAAAAATTTAGCCCTGAGATTGGATAAAATTGATAATGAGAACCTAGCCCATTTAATACGGTAGGCCGAATTTAAATGGGATGGCTCAAGGCGTTGTCTCGACGGCGTCATAACCCACTACTAGCCAAACAGACGCCCAAGAATTTTCCAGGAAGATTTTTGCAGAAGGAAGAAATCGCTGGTTTTCCCAACTGACGAGGGATGGAGAAAACCATAATTATTCTTCTGATATCACTATTATTGACGCAAAAACGATCTCAGGTACTAATAGCACTAAACTAATACGATAAGCTCGCAATTTCTCCAGCTTCCGTATCTTGATCTGAAGTTAACTTAGGGGTTAATTGTTCAATAACTCTTTTTTTTTTTTCCAATTCTTCTTAAGCTTGTGTCTGTAGCTGCACCTTTCTGGCATGGGAATTGTTTTCACCTTTAAGCTAATTGTATTTGATTATTTACATATGAGCTGTGGAGTTTTTTTTTTTTTTGGGTTTATATTTAAGATTTATTGATTTGTGCCAGGGATTTGGAGAAAATGCAGATGCAAGGTTAGGGTTCCATGCTTTCATTTTTAAGTTCGAATTAGGTTCGTTAGCACTTGATATTAGATTATCTAGTTTTGTGGTAATGGTGGTCTCATGAGTATTGTAATTGTGTTTAGAAGTGTTAAGACGGAAAGAGAGCACTTGCATGAAGTACATTGCTCTAGAGAAAGAAGTAGGGCTGCTTGGAAAGCCATAGAAGAGGTAAAGGAGAAATTGCTACTTCTCAGTTCTCACTGTGGCCAAACTGTGAAATTTTATTTATTTATTTTGTTTTCGTCTACTGTACAGTACTTGATGCCATTTATGGAACGAGAAAACTACCAGCTTTCAAGGAAATGTAGACTTCATCCTGAAAATGATCTCTTCAGGGATCAAGAGGAGCACAAAATTCATTTAGATATAAATGAATGGAGGTGCGGTTATTGTAAGAAGAGTTTCCGTGCTGAAAAGTATCTGGATCAGCATTTTGATAGCAGACACTACAATCTTCTTAATGTTGTATGTGATGTCTGGTCCCTTGTCTTGTTGCGTGCATTAGATGCTTACATTTAGTGTTTGTGTCAATGGTTTGAGACTTTGCGTTAACATGACATGGCAACATTTTCTTTTTGATTTTAGAGTGATGGCAAGTGCTTGGCTGATTTATGTGGTGCACTGCATTGTGATTTTGTGTTGGAAACAAAAACACCAAAAGCAAAATGCAATCCTGCGGCCGTTGCAAAGAATCGCCACCTCTGTGAGGTAATTGCTGATTGCCTTAATTGTTGCGTAGTTGACTCCTGTAGCTTTCACTAATATTTATTATGTGCTGTTCAGAGTCTTGCAGATAGCTGTTTTCCTGTTAGTCAGGGACCTTCAGCGAGCCGCCTGCATGGTATTTTTTAGATAGCAAGATAGACTACACTCTTTTGCTTCTTTACTTTTGGTCAATATAGATGCTATTATAATTTTTGGATTTGTTTAAAAAACCTATCATCACATTTAGCTATTTCTTTTACTTACAATGATGTTTTTACTCGTAGAGTTGTTTTTACACCAATTCTGTGATGCTCACACCTGCTCAGGGAAACGAAAACTTTTCCCTAAAGGTGGCAAGGTAAGATTTTACTCTAAATACAGCAGTCATGTGAGGGATCAAATTTGCAATCAAAACTTGAAACTAAATATGTAGTTACCAGAGCTCGTAACATTCTGTTTTCGTATTAGTTGTTTCTACTTTAGGTTTTTAAGATTCACCTCCTCATATATTTACTAAAACAAACTAAGTAAGAAGATTTTTTGAAGTTCTGTAACCTTTCTTGTTGGTTGTTTTCTTGATTTTATTTGCTGTTCTAAGAATTTCAAGACCATGGTCAGGTTAAATGAACTTACTTAACAATGATTTGTACATCTTTTTTGAATGCTTGGAGCTTGAAAATTTTCTGGGTTTTTATTTTTTAACCATTATGTTATTTTTACTTTAGATACATTAAGGGTCATATTTGTCTTTCATGCAGAAGCAAACAAGCATTTTGTACCTGGCTGTTTCGATACTGACTTTGATGCTGCTGCCTCTCTTCTATCTTATTGTATATCTATATCAAAGGTACCATTTTGGTTTTTTAAAATTTCAAACTGCCCAAGCTTTGGAGACAATTTATGATCTCTCCTGTCAATTTACAGAGAAATGAGGCAGGGAACCCAACAGCTGAGGCGAATCTCGCAAGTTGGACAGAAGAAGAAACCATCATAATTTATGGGTATATCCTTTTTCATGTTTTGTTTACAGAACTTCCTCAATTTCTATGTTCGAAAAAAATTTATGGACTAAAAAGCAGAATTAAGAATTTTTTGTCATAGTAATGAGTGTTTTGATTATCAATTTTTAATCCACTGGTCCAAACAATCACTAAAAAAGGCATTTAGATTTAAGAATATGTAATATGTGCTATTGTCTATTTTTGGTGATGCAACTGTGGTACTTTTATGGCATTTATCAAAATAAAAAGGTTGTACACATTTGTTGTTTAATCAATGGATGCTGCTTTCAGAGAAAATAGATTTACGCAAGGCATTTAAAGGAAATTGAGCGACTGTAGGTCTTGTGCAGGCATCCTTGAGCATTTCCTTCACCACACCACCATTATATGTCTTGTAAATACAAGAGGGGTTGGCAGAGGGCTCGGCTTGAGTTGACTGACAACAGGAGGTGATCGTAATCACCTTGCATTGGCATTTGGATCTGGTGTTTCATGGCATCCAATTTCTGTTTCATACCCTTGTGAGATGGAAATCTGAACATACAAGTATCACCTTTTTTTTTTAATTTTATTTTTATTTTTATGATGTACCAAAAAGAAAGCATCCAATTTTTGGTAGTAATATACCAATGCTATTGTTTAATCATTTTGTAGATTGATGCTTAATCATGATTCTTTTTCTCAGAAATGACTCTATACAATGTCTTTCCAAATCCATGTGCTCCATTTTATTACAATTGTATGCTTCATTATCGATCTTGTACGGAGCAGTTATATGTAGATTATGCTAACATGGATTAATCCATGGTCCTCAAATGACAGGGTGTTTTCATCATTTAACAAGTGTCTCTAAGAACATCGTGGCTTTGACCTAAAGCGGGAAGCCAAACTTCAATTGCAAATATACTAGATTGCCCTGTCAACATTTGTTCAACTCCATGCATGGAAAATCATGCATTTAAACATATTAACCACAAGTTATTCAAGCCATATTAGAGCTTAGCTTGACCTCCACTGGGCAGATTCCCACGGCCAGCTAATACTTCCAGGTTCTCGGAGCAAAAACAACTTTTCTGGCGTTTTTAACACAAATATCCAGCTCGTGAATACGCTCTATCGATTTAACTGTCCGATTTCTCATAATTTTCCAACCTCATAAGTTTGCTTATAATCCACCAGTTTCTAGTCTAACAACTGCTGCTTATCCGTGTGCCCTGAAGTTGAGCATAAAATATGCCATTTCAGTTCCAATAAGTAACGGAATTGGAATTATTGGGCATAAATTCTAGGGAGCTATGACCCCAAATGCAAGGGATATCAGTTCATTTGACAGAAGGAAACCATCTGGATCACTGAGACGGATATAAGCTAATCCATTTGCAATCTCATCTTCACACATAGACAAGGTGTTGAATTCATCTGCGGTCATTGCTCTTCTCTCCTCATCCAAGCAAATAACATGCCCACTCTCAATATAAGGTTTATATACCTTGCAGAGTGAATAAACAAGTGAGCAACCAAATGCATCTGAAAAATATCTGAAATCAAGGCCTCTTGCAGTTCTAAGTGAGAGCATCACCACATCCATGGCCAAGTCCTTCGCATCAACGGGACTATTCCCACTGCAATCCCCTGTCCCATTCACCAATTTCTGCACATAATTTATGTACTCTTTCATCTTCCTCGGCCTTGAAAACCTTACTCCATCAACATAACTAGCAGAGCCGAGGCCAAAACCATAGAAAGGCTTGTTCTTCCAGTATGTAAAATTATGCTTGCATTCAAACCTATCTTTGCAATAACTACTAATTTCATAATGGATATAACCAGCATCGGAAAGCACCTGTGATGCCATTCTATAAAAATCAGCAGACTGTGTTTCAGATGGCAGCGGAAACTCCCCGGGTTTATACCTAAAAACATCAAGAAAGTAAAAAAAACCATTTATAAAGCTGTGTTTCAAAGAAAGTGTTTTATTGCTAGACTATACTTACAAGATTCCAAATTTTGTGTCTTGTTCAACTTGCAAATCATACACAGATACATGCTTAGGTTGTGCTTGGACAGTGCACCTCAAGCTCTCTTCCCACATTTGTGGAGTCTGGTGAGGGAGGGAAGAGATGAGATCTACACTCCAATTCTCAATCCCACATGACCCAACAATCTCAATTGCCTCGTAAACTTCCTTGATTCCATGTGCTCTACCACAAGCTTTAAGCAACTCCTCTTGAAAAGCTTGCACTCCTACTGACACTCTATTTACACCCAACCCAATCATCTCCTTCATTTTCTTAGCATCGAAAGTACCAGGATCCATTTCCATTGATATCTCAGCATTCTCACAGAGCCCAAACTTACCTTTCAACGTATCCAAAATAGACGAAACTAGTCTTGGAGATACTAAAGAAGGTGTGCCACCACCAAAAAAGACCGTTTCAAGAGGTGATTGAGTATCGAATTGTGGTTTTGTTGACAGTATTTCTAGTTGAAGCAATTCTACGTAGTTGGAGATTCGGGGGTCAGTGTCGGTCGGGTTGGAGGAGCCCAGGGCAACGATTGGGAAGTCGCAGTAGTGGCAGCGTTTGCGACAGAAAGGGAGGTGAATGTAAGCTGAAGTTGGTGAATGGTGGTTTTGGTGAGGTGGGATGGTGCCGGGTGCGGCGGGTGAGGCATTTTGGTGAACAGGTTGTGGGGATTGTGTAAATGTGTTAGTAACGGTAATACAGGGTGGGATTTTGCGAAGTGTTCTATTGGCTGGGAAAGTTGAGAAAATGGGAGTGAAGGTTGATTTCAACATTACCAGGTGATGATAACCAGTATGATTAATGGTGAAGCAGGTGGGTTTGTGAGCGCGCGGAAGAGAGCACTTTGGATGCTGGAGTTGCTCCTTGCTACACTGAAGCAATAATAAGTTAATGGTGAAGCAGGTGGGTTTGTGTGCTCTTCTACGCAAAAGCTGGCTGTCATTAACTTATTATTGCCGCATGGAGGAATTTTGCACTCGAATTTAATCTTTAAACTCTTCAAGAGAGCAATGCTTCAATAACAGCTCACGCTTGCAGAAAATTTGCAAGGAATTAACTTTGAGTAAAAATGAATTGACAACCTCAAAGTGACAACAAAAGACTCCACGAAGTAAAGTGATCTTTCTCCCCCTCCTTTTATATAAAGAATAGATAACAAACAAACGATTAACTAAACGTTAAAAAAAAAAAAAAAAAAAGCTTTTACTACAAAAGATAAATTACAAAATTTTGGTACATCACATACTAGCCTTGCCAATATCAAGCAAGGCATTTAACCAATATCAAGCAAGGCATTTAACCATGTAAGGGCCTTCAAGCTCATAACCCAATTTCCTATAGTAATGACGGGTTCCAACGCCTGAAATGACGGCTATTTTAGTTGATCTATGCTCAAAGCGAGCAATCCTCTCTGCCTCTTCCATTAATAGTGTCCCATAGCCCTGCCATGACAAATAAGAAGGAAAAAACGATGAAAAATACTGTAAGAAAATGAAGGATCAGCTAAACTGCAAATAGGCAATTAATTTCAATTAGCATCCTAAAAAAATATGGTTACTGATGAGGAACACTTCTTGTTTACTCCCAACAAGGAAGATAAAGGTTAAAAAATCTACAACTTTGACCTCAAATAGATCCATCTCTAACTCCAAATTACCCGAGGACTTGTTTGAAAAGCATTGCTTTGTTACCTGGTGTTGTAATTTCTCTGCATCACGGCCATGAACAGGAACTGCAGTTCCATAGACATGGAGCTCACGGACAATAGAGCACTTTCCCATGAGCTCAGGGCAAGTAACATTAGGACCACATCTTCGCAAGCGCAACAGACCAACCAGAATGTCCTGAAGCCAAATAGAGTTCAGTAAAGTCCATTGCACTCAGCAAGCAAAAAAGATTAATACTGAGAAGCAAACAAGCCACAAGAGGAAGAAAAAAAAGTCTCTCGAGTTACAGCAATATGATCCTCAAGGATTCCAGAGCATGCTTGTAAATTGAAATGGAGAGAGAATGTAATGAATTGTTTAAAAACGGTAGATGATAAACAATAAATTATTCCCATTATGCTCTATCACACAGTTTAGAAAACACACTTTATATTTGTGGACCACATTTTCATGTAACAACACAGATAACTTTAATGGACCTGCAAATAATTAGGTGCAAATATACTGCATACTACTACCCATCACAAACACAGACAGGCAACAAACAAGAAAGATGTTCTAAATACCTGCCGTGTATCCTCATATGAAAGAAATGTCTCCCAGCCTTCATTAGCTGTATAATCTCGGCGAACAAGCTCAACTTCTTCTGGCTTAATTTTATGGTGAATGTCCTGTATTTGTTCGAGGCGGCTGTCAGGACCTCAATTTGTTCCAAGAAGTAACAAGGATACATGATGCAACAGTTTCTTTTATTTACCTGGATTCCAGCCTCACGTGTACGAACATCACGGCATTTCAAGCCTAAGTCATCCATTCGAGCTAAAGCTAGCTCCCTTAGATTTCCTTTCTCAACTCCAGATGTAACTAAAGGCATAGGAATATCCCGCTGAACTCTATAAACACGTGTCCAAGGGGGGACCATGGCTAGGATCCTTGCTACAATATCTACAAGTTGTTCAGGTGGGTAATTTCTATATCTGCAAGGAGCAAAATGTAAACATAATTATTACTTTTATGCTCAATTCTGTAACTTCCAATTTTCAAACCACAAGTTGGCTTTTCCAAATAAAATTTGCATTTGGAATCAAGAATTGAAACATCAGATAAGTCCTCTCTTCAAAATTTATAAAATCTGCTTCTATGACAAGAAAAATGAAAAAACTAATGAGGCACAATAAGCATGCATAGAAGTCAACAAGGCAAGAAAAATGCAAATGTACGTACTTAAGATCCATAAAACACAAGTCCTAGGACATATAGTAACTTGATATTTGAATTTGCTATTTCTGGGACACTTTGCTCTTCTGACTCACTGAAGAGTAACAGACACACGACTAAGCAATAGTTAAGATATAGAATGTATACCTGCCAGTTTTCCAGAGTTCATAAAGCCCAGTTCCACGAATTACAAGTGTAGGATAAATTTTGAGACCATCTGCTCTAAACAAAGGAGACTCAAAGAATTCTCGAAAACTTTCCATGTCCCTCTCGACCCCAACATTTGGAAGATCAGGCATCATATGAGCAACAACCTACAGCCCCAAAATAAAACACGATTAAAACAACACACAGCTGAATCTTAAATATTGATAAAGGAGTAGAGTACTAATACAATATATATTTAAACCATCTGTTATGAAGAGTATCCTTTTTGTATGAAAATGACATCATCATTTATTGAAAAATTTTGCGATTCTTTCTGTATGTGAAAACATAAGCATTTAGAAAATGCCAATGCAACTCAAAAAATAAAATATCATGTACACACCTTGAAACCGGCATCTTTGGCCAAGCAAAAGCAATCAGCTACAGCAGCTACCGTGTGTCCCCTATTAGTATCCCGAGCAACATCCTCATATGTGCTTTGCACACCAATTTCCAATCGTGTGCAACCATAAGAAAGCATTTGACGCAAATGAGGTCCAAGACAATAATCTGGCCTCCTGAGAATTAAAAATAGTTAACAAAAACTTATTTTAGCAATAATGAAATATGAATTACTAACTTGTAAACCATAATTGCTGGATAGGACTGCTACTGAATAAATAAATTATTAACAGTAGTAAACTCAATTTAGCATCAATATAACTGCTATTTTTGTTGTATGTGACCTGTTGTTTTGTGAAAGAATACCTACTAATAGTTATATTCCAGACCATATAACCCATGCATACATATCCCATAAAACATCATATGCTAAAATAAACAAAGAAAATTTCTGAAAAGTATAGTCAGATTGTTTAAGTTTTTTTTTTTTTTTTGGGGGTTGGTATATCACTGGAGATTTGCAATGATCCAAAGATAACATCATGCAATAAGGAGAGATAATTAGACATTTCATAAAATACTTACGTTTCTATGGTCATGCCAATACACTTCACTGCACCATGCTCGGAGTAGGCAACTGCCTCTTCAACATTAGCCGATGTGTGTCCAGACAAGGCATCATGAAGATTCCTAATAAAATAATCACGATAATCTGACGGCAGTGACATGAAAGTTCCACCCATCAATATAAACTCAACCTGAGAACACACACAAATAAAATTCAGAACACAGCCAAAATGATTTCGTGCAAAAACGCAGTCACTGGAGGGATTTAAACAATTTAAGAGTGTATTTGATATAAATGAACACTATAAAATTTTGTGGAATTCATTTGCAATTTCAAATGATGTGTGTTTGGTTTAAATGAACAAATTGTAAATTATTTGCAATTCCAAATTTTTAAATTTGTGGAATTTATTATAACTAGATCAAATTTTAATAAAACAGTTAGAATTTCCAAATGAATTCTAGACTATTCAATTGAACCAAACCCACTTTATTAATAAAAATTCATTCGAAAATGAATTCTATTTGGAATTGGTTTGGAAACGAAATGAATTTCTTAATGGAATTGAACCAAACATAATGTAAGTAAATTTGGGGAAAAAAACAGAACCTTGTCAACACTGTGACCTAATCGTTTAAGCTGATCAATCCTGCTTCTAGCCTGAACATAAGGGTTATATCTGAAACCAAAAATCAACAAAAATAATCAATTCCTCCATTACTCATTCACAACTTAATTATCTGTTTCAATTCAATTAGCTACTAAAACCGTACCTGGCTCGAATTGCACGCATACTTGTAGGTTCATAACCAGTATAAGACTGTGTACTATACTCAAAATCAGAGTCGGGTCCACCAGGACAATATACGCAAATATTTCCTGTCGTTGCAATATGCGGACACCGATGCGGCTTTGACATGACGGCCACGACAGCGATTCCTGAGGCGGTCCGAACTGGCTTGGCACGGAGCTTAGGAAGGAGAGATTCGCGTTCAGAATCAGGCAGAGCTGCGATCATCTCCACGAGCTTCGGTGCTCGAGCTAGGCCATACTTGCGACAGGCGGCGGATTTGATAGCGTTTAGGTCCACAGTTTGGTTCTTTCGCGAGAGCTCGACCATGGAGTTTACGATTTCTGCTATGGCTCGAACTCTGGCTTCTTCTTCAGTTAGTCCGTGGGCTTGGTACCCGCCGCGTCCCGGTCGCGGGAGCTTTTTAGCGTCGGAGACTACAGCAGTTGCCATCCTGTTCAGAAAGAGAGATTCTGAGAGGCTAAAACCTCAAAAGCAACACAGCAAGTAAAGGAAAAGGGTCGACTGGATCCTATTAAAGAACAAGGAAGTAACAAGGTGTTTCATCCTATAAATTATATTATTTTTTCAATAAAATTCAAAAAATTTCTTTTACAATTAAATTTTGTAAATTTAAAAAAAAAAATCGTTAATTTTATCCGTAAATCAAAACAGCTTTTTATTAGTTAATTTTTAAAATTAATTTATTTTTTAATTTTAAAATTAAAAAATATAATTTATAATATTTTCATAATTTAATAAAATAATTTTAAAAATTTTTCTTAAACTATTAGTTATATCCATAATAATAAATAAAATTAATGAAACATTTTTATTTATTTTTAAATATATAATTACAATTGTCGTATCATATATAAATAAATATTTTCTATAAGAATAAAATTTATTTAATTTTTTAATCTTATAATCTATGTTAATTTTTTTCAATCAAATTTACATTTGACAAATTTTTAAAAAGTATTTCTTTAAACTATATTATTTTATAATAAATATATAAACAATAAAATAACTTAATATATTTTATTATAATTTTAATTATTATAATAAATTATAATTAATTTAAAAATATAAAAATAATTATTTTAAATTAATTATATTTTATAATAAAAATAAACTTATTAATCAAAATATGTTTATTTTTTAAATATTTTTATAAAATAATTTAATTTAAAAAAATATTTTTTAAAAAATCAAATTAAAATACAATTGACTTTAAAATTTATTTAAAATATAATATAAATTATAATATTGACAAAATTAATTGAATTTATTTAAATATGAAAAATATTTTTTCATTTTTAATAAAAATTTATATTTAAA